>JANIWI010000040.1:0-108342 GCA_030705115.1 Suzukiozyma pseudoglaebosa | reverse complement strand
AACACCCGATCTCAAGATATCTTTGAGGAAACAAATTACAGTCTCGCGCCTTAGCCAGCTTGGCCACCGGGAGCAATTGTTGCAACGGACTTGCTTGTTAATAAATATAACTCCACAATAAACATGCAACCTAATGATTTATATTTACCTAAATTTTTTGGTATATGTAGTAGATTGAATCAACTATTCGGATAAGTTTGCTTTATTTGTTTCTTATCTCTTGGTTTGTATTTGAAAAAGTGAGTATGTACACCAAAAAATTTGGATTTAGATAATTTATAGAGTTTGTTGTAAATTTTAGCAAAAGTTGCAAACAGTTCATGGTTATGGTAAATTATTGTAAACAAAATTAGTTTTAAAAGTTTGTAAGACTATTTATACTCCTTCATTTTATACCATTAGATGACATTTAACTATTGGATTATGAACCAATGGACAGTAAATACACCTCTCTCCTACAAACAATATTTCAGAAATATTTACTGGGTGGTGGAGTATTTGCAAAGACTACTTAGAACTAGAATAATCAACTTATTGAAACTAAAATGACTTCTATGCGTTCCTAATATCGAAAGGGGAAATGCATATTTTAGTTTTTGGCAGTTTTGAAAAATTTGCAGCCATTACAAAACGCAAATGAGTGATAGGCACTGAATAAGATTTACCACAGGATTGAGGCTTTTCTATCAAAGCTTACTTACAATTATATATCTCATTAGTCAAGGTTTTTGATTTATTCAAAAGCTCTTGTTTACAGCCCTTTTGTAAAATACGTAAAACGTCCATGGGCTAAGACTTGAAGGTTTTAAAGAAAATTGTACTAAAACTATACATCCTAGTCTATACAATACTATCATAGTTACCAAACACTTTGCTATTCTCCATAAATTAACTCCAAATTTTAATCCCAAAAATGTCAGATAGGTTGTTCACCAAGCAATGCATATTGATTTAATAATATACAATCACCACCTCTTTCCGGATCCAAACCATAAACATACAATATTCCTTCCGAAGTAACCACATGAATATGCAATAAATTCAAAGTAGTCATTTCTTTTGAAACCTGTGAATTTTCAGGTGATTCATTTAATAGATATGATTGAGGTACTAAATCTTGTTTTAGTTCATTAATTAAAATAGCAATAGCTTTAACATCCTTACTATTACTATTAATTTTTAAACTTGCAAAATGTCGAGTTGGTTCTAAAATTGATGAAAATCTTTGAGGTAAAAACTCTCCTAATTTTTGAGCAGCTTTTCTACCAATTTTTTGAGATGATCTCCTAATTAATCTTGCAACTGACAATCGATTTTGATCAACTATAGGTTCAGTTTTAACTTGAGAACTATTAGGTATTTCATCAGTACCAATACTAGTGAAACTGTTCGTTGAAGTTCCTGATAATTTCCTTTGTTTATTGTGTAACATATCAATCGATTCAAAATCTTCACCATCATCATCAAGATCATCAGCGTCTGAATCATCACCATCATCCTGAATTTCATCCAAAAAATCTTCGTGATCCAAAGGTTTATTTGTAGCAGTAATATTAGATAAACTTGTAGTTGGAGTGCCTTGTAAATCTTCTTTAATTGACTCCTCATCAATGGTTTCATAATTATTTAGTTTTGGTTTTTTAATATCCAATTTTTTCTTTTTATGTTTATTTTCGAGTGCTTCTTCTTCACCTAATCTAAAGATATGAACTGTACCCGAACTTGAAGTTGACACCACATAATTTTTATCTTTACTAAAATTCAATGAATAAATTTTAGTTGGGTACGTTCCTCTCCTAAATTGATAAAGCTTAACTCCAGTTTCTACTTCAAATACTCGAACTATAGTTCCTTTATCAGAAGCAGTTGCCAATAGTGTACCATCATCTGACAAGGTGATTGCAGCTAAAGTAGCTTTATGAGCTTCTATGACTGACAAAGGTTGTAAAGTCTTTAAATTGAAAATAATAACATCACCTACCCGATTGGGAGCATTGGAAACCGATTGAATATTATTTTGAACTGAATTTGAACCCCCATTAGTATTGATTCCCTGAGCTAAAAGTGAATCATGAGTTATAGTTTTTGGTGGGGATGGATACGCTAAGTAATCATTGCCGTATATATCATCATTACTGATGGAGGCAACTGTACATAAACCATTAACATTTGGCGAAGTTTCAATTGTATGTAATAATTTCATAGTATTTATATCATAGATATAAATTTGCTCTTCTAATAACACAATCAATCTCTTAAATGTTAATTTCACTTGTAAAATCGTCTTGGGAAACAATAAATCACAGATAGTTGAATTTCGTTTGGTATTAATAATTTTCAATTTTCTGGGAGAAGAACCAGGTTCTTCTCCTAAACCAACGATAGCCAATAAACTGGTAGTATATAGCATTTCAATGATTCCAATCAGTTCTCCTTGCTTCCATTGATAGCTTTTACCAAAATTTGGATTACAATTAAAGATCTTGTATCCATTATTTAATCCTAGTGCTATACACAGATTATCTTGATTAAAAGTAATATAATTGACATTGTCATCCAATGGCCGTATTCCTGTTTCATTATATGATGCTTGACCGCCAGATGATACTCGTTTAAGCATGCCAATTCATATACAAAAAAAAAAATCCCGATATTAATACCAAATCGATTCTGTTGATAACTATTTTTCTATCACTATCTCAATCAAAATAAAACGCCTACAACAAAGTAACATTTGGATTAAATATAAAACTACTAAAATATATATAGGTTTACAAGCTAGAATTCGTTATTTCAAATGGAAATTGTTATAATGAACTACAATTTACACAAATTAGCCAATTTTTCCGGTATCTGTACCTGAAAACTAAATAATTTAATTAATTTAAATATGTTGCTTCGACATTTGCTTCAATATTTGCTTCAATTGCAATAAAATAAATTCAATGATAACTTTAAGATTTCAACTTAAAAATTTATTGTTTTCGTTTCGTTTTTAAAATTGATTTTTTGTTTTCAATTTCTATTTTTCATTTTTTTTTTTTTTTGAGTTTAATACAGCTTCAAATTCTGATATCTTAATAAGGTTACAATCGATTCTATTTGCCATGATTTTCCATTTTCCATTTTCCATTTTTTTTGTCAGGTTTTCTGGTTTCTTTAACCTCTTAGTTTTCTATTTTCTATTTAATTATTCATTAAAAAATCGTATTTATATTTCTTTGATTTTGATTTTGATTTTGATATTGCTCTTAATTATTTTACAAAATTTTCATTCATGATTATGTTTGGTAGGTCATGCTTGTGCTTTTCAAAGAACTTTTGCTAACCAGGTGGTAAATTTATCAATCATTTCAGGAGTACATTCATGACCGGCATTTTTTTGAGTGAAAGATTCACTATCATCGTTAGTAGACAAATAACTTTCAATCCAGAATTTTGATAATTTTGGTGGAACTAAAGTATCTTGTTCTCCAAAAGTAGCAAATAATTTAATTTTGAACATGGGGAAATTTTCCCAAATTTTTTTATCTTCAATTGAAAGATACTTATGGAAAAATTCGGGATATTCATATTGACGTTGTTGATTAGATAAAGGTAATTCATCATAATTATAATAAAACAATTTTTTATCATAATCGGGGCTATCAATAGGAGTTTCAATTAATCGATTAATCAATAAAGTTGATAAATCATTACAACCAATTATTGGGTTAATGATGTCAACCAAATGAGGATATTGACTTGCAAATCGAATAACAGTATGTCCCCCTAAACTAATCCCCGATAAAATGTTGACATATTTAATAGTTGACCCTAATTCTGATTTTAATTTTGAATCGAGTAAAAACTCCAAATTTAAATAACTAGGTAAATATTCAATAATTAATTTCAAATCAGCAGCATTCCCATCGATTGATGAAATCATATCCAAAGCGTGGGTTTGATTCCCACTTTTCCAACTAGTATTTCTGGCTTCATCAATTAAACGTTCACCATGATTTCTCATATCGAAAGTAACACACACCAATGGAACTTGAACTACCAGTTTCTTAGCATAATACTGGTTCAACAACGTGTATGCTATCGATTCACTATAGCTATAATCCTGACCTCTACCGTGTAGAATATAAACCACATGAATGGGGATATCAACCAATTTCGAATGTGATTCCCAATCATCAGCGTACAACTTATTGATCTTGTCGATGTAAGGTCCCAAACAGTCGCCATTGTAGATATGAGTGGTGACTCCAGCTATGTTGTAGTCCTTCTTGGAGAAGCTACTAGGATCAAACTCAAATTGCTGCATCAAATCAATAATTAAAAAATTGATATATTATAAAATAAAAATTTACTAATATAATATTAACTTAGTATATATATAAAAAAAAAAGTGTATATGTTTATATATATATATTTATAAAAATCATTTACCCCAATCAACGATCACCAATCACCAGGGAGTGAACCAGCACCAGTGACCAAAATAAATGAGACTACTGTGTAACCACCGAAAAAAAATTTAATACAATCAGAAAACAGTAACCACTATGAATACAATGATAACAATAGTAGTCTGAAGTTGAATAAAGTATAACAAGTAATATTAATAGGTCAATTGATTCAGTATGGAACAATTGTCATTTAGAATCAATGTTTTGTTTCTATTTGATACCTGTTTATTCACCTTCTAGTTTTAAACTAGCTATAACCTAGTGAATATTTCAGTTTGAAATTACACCACTATCTCAATGTCTAGTTCAAATTGACCTTGCTTAATCAACTCTTATACAACATTTTTATTGTACTAAACACATAAATTATTTTCAACATTGATAAAGAACACAATGATTTGTTTATCAAATGACTTCTTCATCAAATGATTTGTTATCAACACAATAATTATTTAATCAAATGATATGTTAATCAAATGATATGTTAATCAAATGATATGTTAATTAAATGATAGTTAATCATTACGGCTTTTTCTAGGATTTTATTTATATTTGATTATTTTTATACATATATAAACACAAATATATCATAAATAAATATTTATTATTATACACTTGAAAATGAATTGAATAAACTTGAATTGAACATTATATTATCGGTGAAAAATGAAAGTTAATTAATAATTTTATTATTTCATATACATCCCAAAATAATTAATATTTGCCAATATCAATTATCCCTTCCTTATGTAATTTATGCATGTGTGCTTGTTTTTCTGTTTATTTGCTCGTTTCACAAACTCTTGGAATTTAATCAAATCATCGCCAATCCTCCTTCCTTTCTTCTGTCCTTTGATTTCATCCATTACTGAATTATTTTGATTCTCTTCTAATTTGATGATAAACTAACCACCACTTATCTTCAACTAACTATTCCTGTACTATTAAGAATAGCATTCTTCTCTGCTATTCTTTCATTTTCTTCTAGTTCTTTTCGAGTTAAAGTATTATGTCTTGACCGCAAAATTTTTTCAATGTTTTTATTCTCTTGAATAATAGGTTTTGGTTCAACAACTGGTGGTTTTTCTGATGTAACATGATCGACTTCGTGTTGAAGTTTAGAGGCTTCACCATTCTCAACGTCCTCGATTTCATTTTCTCCTTCGTTGTCATTATCGCCATCTTCATCTTCATCATCATCATCATCATCATCGTCATCATCGTCATCGTCATCATCATTATCGTCGTCATCACCATCGTCGTTATCTTCATCATTGTCTTCGTCTTCGTTGTCATCCTCATCATCGTTGTCTCCATCATCGTTGTCTCCATCATCGTTGTCATCCCCATCAACAATAACTGCATCAATACCCCTACCATGAGCAGGTTTTTCATGAAATTCTTGAGGAGGACCAATTTTTTTCAGTACAAAATCAACAACTTCAATCCATGATCTCATTCCTCCCATTGAAATGTTACCATCAACATCAACACATTTTTCAACTGGTTTCAAAATTGACATATTTGGATATGTTTCTTGCAATAATTGCAATTGTTTTTTTGTGATTGGATGTGCATACATCGAGGGAGTTAAAGCCAAGGCAGCAATAATTGGTTTAGGGGATAATAGGTTATTTGTTAAGATAGTTTTTGATTGATTTTGATTTTGATTTTGATTTGCTTTATCAATTGGCTTATCAATATAAGCATTGGGCCATAAATGTAAAATATCATTTAATAAATCATCAGATAACCCATTAATCAATTTAGCCATAGTATTAGCACTTAAAGGAGCCAATAATAACACATCAGTCCATTTTTGTAACTCATAAGCTAAAATATATTGACTTAGCATTGGAGATGTTAAAACAAATGGAGCTTGACAACTCGAAGAAATTGAAGAATTAGCTGATTTTGATTTTGATTTAGCATTTAGGTAATATTTGGTACCGTCATTGTAAAACCAAACTTTAACACCTAAAGATTCAAATCTATGTAGTTTATCCAGTAAAAACCATTCAGCATTCTTTGTTAAAACAATTTGAATTTCTAATTGCTTATGATGATGATTATAAATATCATATAATTTCTCGACAATTAGATAAACATTCTTTTGACTTGAAATACAACCAGTTATACCTATTAAAAGATGAATAGTTTTAGGAGGTGGAGATGAAGGTTGGGAAGTAGGGGATGATAACGTAATAGACAATTTCCTATCGATTGAGGAAGCTTCCGAAATTAATGAGGGAGTATTGCTGGAAAACATGATCCCATTTTCATCATGAGATTTTAAATTTGACAATCTTAAAGGCTGAGAATTTGAATTTAATTGGAGAAGATTTTCATTTAATTCAATTAACCCGTGTTGATTTGGAGAATTATCCGGTTTGATATCAAAACTAGTATGCGATTGAATAATTTCATCATTATACATTTGACAAACTTGATTACTAGGAGAAAGACATGATTTTAAATTTGGATTTGATTTGACGATTAATTTTTTGTCAAGTAACTTTTTGGGCATAGGTGAATGAATGAGAGAATTGACAGGATTAGAATTGGAGTGCATCATAGGATTGGAACTTGGCTTGAGACCGTTACCTGGCTTTGATATATGATTTGGTGAAGTAGTAGAAGATGCAGAAGTTGCAGAAGGAGCTGAAGGAGCTGAAGAAGCAGCAGCATTGGATGCAGAAGCAGTATTAACTGTTGAATTCGAAGTTGAATTATTTATTTTTGGAGTTGAATTAGAAATTGGATTTGAAGCTGAAATACCTGAAACAGAACCAGATTTAGATCTTTGAGTTCTTGAACTGGAGCGACTTATATCTTGATCAAACGAGATTTTAGGATATAAACCATCTTCTCTTTTATCATCATTCCTATCTAATTTCAAATCCAGATTTAAATCACTCATATTACTAATGATGATTTCTCTTTGATGCTTGTTTTTGTTTCCTTCTGGACGAAATCCGGGCTAAATTAATCGCAATCTGTTAAAGTGTGTATCGAGTATAACTTAGACAGTAGGGAGATCCTGATGATCACCTATGTTGACTTTATTATTCGCTATTTATTCCTTAATCTCTGGTGGTGCTTTATTTTACAACCAACAGGAAATTCAAATTCTCCCAGAAAAAACTTCAGCGCTACCATATCAAAATTTGAGATGCGCTTTTACGTTTTAGGATCAATGACATCATCGAAAAGTATAGAAGATGAGTGGTAGAGGAAGAAGAAGTAAAGGAAGAAGAAGTAAAGGAAGAAGAAGTAGAGGAAGAAGAAGTAGAGGAAGAAGTAGAGGGAGAAGTAAGAGGAAGAAGTAGTAAAGGAAGAAGAAGTAAAGGAAAAGATGTGAAAGAAAGTATACAATGAATGCAGTTCTATTTAGTAAGATTAAGCCAAGGTTTAAAATGTAGTAGACCAGAGGTTCATAATACATAATAAAATACACAAATGATAAAAATTTTAGAGTATAAAACGTAGACTAGAATAAATGGAAACCATAGTGGAACAAATAGAAAAATAGAATTATGGAAGAAATAATGATTATGAGATTTTCAATGTCTTGGTGGAATGAAATATAAGGTGTATTTGATCCTCAACAATAGCTCAGATGTAGTCAACCCGATTCCTATTGTTAAATTTGATTATTTTGTATTTTTACAAGCGTTACCCGCCAGAATGAGTTTTATAGAGTTTAATCAAATCATAAAGCTCTAGACAAACACTCTTTTTTATCCATAAATATGGATAAAGGTAAATTCGATGGTTGTGTAAATGTAAGTAAATGGTGCATTATCAGCATATGACCAAACACTTTATTAGATGGTAGAACATTTTAATAGTGTTCATCATCATAAACTCATCTATTACAATCAACGTAGTCCTGATGACGTAGTATGATTATTGTAACTGGGATGGTACATTATCACCTTGCTTAGAGCATATGACCAAACTTGAATAGATGGTAGCGCAGTATAAATTCTGTTAACTAGTTTGAAAGTAGTTGGGTTGGATGATGGGAGTGAAAATTGGTAGATTATTTGGTAATGATTTGCCTAGTAAACAGGATCCAGTTGAGTGAAACTCAACTGGGTCACTCAACTGGGTCACACAACTGGATCCTGTTTGCATGAAAAATCTGTCTATCCTTAATTAATATTTTCTATCATAAGTTAGTTTTGTCTATACATAAGTATTGTCTATCTTTTGAATCAGAATATGGTTCTCCAAATCGGTTTTTTCGTCTTAAATGAATAATGTTTGTTTGTTTGTTTTTTCTGTTGACTAAACTCGATTTCACATGAAATTGACGATACAAAGTTTGTAACAGACCAACAAATTGCCACTCTCCATTTATGGATATTTGACCATCTCGGCATCTAAGTCAAATGCCGAAATGGGGTTCTCGGAGTTGCCTAATTTAGCTAAATTACTATTACAATTAAATTTTTTTTTTTTTTTTTCTATACATTTCTCACTTTTCACCACCATAGTAATAAAGTTTGCCAGTATTACCGAGTGTATTAATTGCCTCATAATTTATAATTTCTGATTTGTAAGATACAGAAAAACTCAAACTATTTACTGATCCTCCGATTATACTTTGTGGGGTTTCCTTTTGGGGTTTTTTCCGGTTTTCACTTACTATACTTACTTTATCATACCCCATGTTTTCAAAACTTGTGTCCATCGGCTTATGTATCAACTAACCAAATTCAATTTTGAATAGCCACATTTTTTCCGTCAAAATACTTACTCTTTCTATAAGTGTTTTTTTGCAAATTAGTGCAACATCTGCTGTTTTGTATTCGGTTATCTATGCTTTCGTTTTGTCACCACTTGAGAACAATCAAACTACGATATTAATAAAATCATAAACATAAAACAAAAATACAACCATAAAAACAACATATACATAAACATAAACATAAACATAAACATAAACATAAACATGAACATAAATACACATGAACATAAATATATAAAATCTTAATTACATATATTCTTATTATTTATCTGTTTAAGTATATTTGTTATTCATACTGGTTCCTTGATTACTGTTGGGTTTTAAATGTGAGCCGGTTTCTGACGCTGTAAGTTGAGGATTTAGGCACCGGAAATAATCTGCAAGAGGCGACTATCACATGGAAACGCTAATGATAAATAAAAATGAGGTAAAATCAGGTTTAATTAAATTGCAATATTGAATTGTTTTGTATTTTTATTGAATAATTGGTTGTAATGGCTCCTAGTAAACAGCAAAAGTCTGCAGAAACTGCATCTATTTCTTCGTCCAATTCGACGGCAAATTCAACCAGTTCCAAATCGGTTAAACTGAAATCAACCACTACTGGTACTATTGTAGTTGAATCACCTTCGAAATCCGAAGTTAAAAAATCAATTTCAACTCCTCAAACTATATTGGATTATACTCCATTAGAAGAAATCCCGGTAAATGTTCAAAAATTAACTGATTCTTTCCATAAATTAAAGAAAACCCACTCTATTCAATTTAGATTAAATCAATTAAGAAATATTTATTTTGCTATTAAAGATAATATTGATGAAATTGCTCATAGTTTAGAATTAGATTTTGGTAGATCGCCAAATGAAACTAAAAATTTGGAAGTTTACCCTGGTTTAAATGAAATTGTATTCACAATGGCAAATTTAAATAAATGGATTAAACCTGATAAAGTTACTGATGTTCCAATTAATTTAAAAACTAATCCAGTTTATATCGAAAAAATCCCCTTGGGTGTAGTCTTAGTTATTACTCCATTCAATTATCCATTATATTTAAGTATTCCTGCTATTGTTGGAGCTATTGCTGGTGGTAATTGTGTTGTTTTAAAACCTTCGGAACAAACTCCTCATTTTTCTCAATTATTAACAAAAATTTTAACTAATGCTCTTGATCCTGATATTTTCTATTGTGTTAATGGTGGTATTGAAGAAACGACTAAAGTTTTAGATCAAAAATTTGACAAAATTATGTATACTGGTAATAATATGGTAGGTACAATTATTGCTAAAAAAGCCGCTGAAACCTTAACTCCAGTAATTTTAGAATTAGGAGGTAAGTCTCCTGCTTTTGTTTTGGATGATGTTAAAGATAAAGATATTCCTACCATTGCTAATAGAATTGCTTGGGGTAGATTTACTAATGCGGGTCAAACTTGTGTGGCTGTTGATTATGTATTAGTTCACAAATCAATTAAACAAAAATTAGTCGATGAATTAGTTAAAATTACTAAAGATACCTTTTACCCAAATTTATCCAAAGATAACAAAAATTATACTCACGTTATTCATAGTAGAGCTTATGACAATTTAGTTAAAATTGTCAAAACTTCTAAAGGAAAAATTGTTTTAGGTGGAGACGTAAACGCAGATGTAAATTCAAGATTTTTACCACCAACAATTATTGATAATGTTAAATGGGATGATTCTAGTATGAAACAAGAAATTTTTGGTCCTATTTTACCAATTATTGAATATAGTGATTTATCAGAAGCTGTATCATCAGTCATATCTAATCATGATACTCCTTTAGCTCAATATATTTTCACTTCTGGTCCTACCAGTCGTCATAAAAATAAACAAGTTGATCAAATATTAACTTCTATTAGATCTGGTGGTACCATTGTTAACGATGTTTTATTGCATGTTGCTTTACCTAATGCTCCATTTGGGGGTATTGGTAATTCAGGATATGGTGCTTATCATGGTATTTATTCCTTCAAAGCTTTCACCCATGAAAGAATCACAATTGAACAAAAATTATGGAATGAATTCATGGTTAAAGTTAGATATCCTCCTTTTGCCCCAAACAAAGACAAAGTATTACAAGCTACTTTCTCAGATTATGGTGGAAAAGTTTGGTTTGGTCGTTCTGGCGATGTTAAAGTGAATGGTCCCTCTACATTCTTTAATGTTTGGACTGGAATTGCTGGAGTTGCTGCAATTGTTTATGCTATGTCTGGCACATTATAAAGAATTTGGGAAGGCCAGAAAAGAAAAACCAGGAAAAAGAACAAAAATTATTGATATTTTAAAAAAATCAGTAAAACTAAGAAAACTTCCAGGTCAAGTAAATTGCGATTCAGTTTAATTCAAATGTAATCTTTGTATTTATGATTTAACATCTGTATAGTTTTAATATGATGATGATTAATGTTATTATTTTCTGCCTCCTCTTTATTCGGAGTTAATGTGGTATTTTTTGGGTGCGAATTTTGTTAGCATATGAATATTGGGTGCAAAATCATATGGATGATGAAGTATGTGGAGGCTTTTTATGATAAATACCGATACTTGTTGCCTTAATGTGACTTGAAATAGGCTAATTAATCTGGGGGTTATTTTTTTCCACTTTCAATCAAATGTGTGCACAAAAACTTGATGAGTCGTTTGTTCTCGTTAACAATGAACCTGAAGCTGTTTTGGAATACACCGATTTAGAGGAAATTCCCATGGGGGTTAGTAAACTTCGTGATTCATTTCATAAGTTACAAAAGACCCATTCAGTCCAATTCAGATTAAATCAGTTGAGAGATTTGTATTTTGCTATCAAAGATAATGAGCAGAAATTAGTTGATGCTATACAATTAGATTTTTATAGATCAAAATCGGAAACTAGAGGTTTAGAAGTGAATCAAGTTCTAAGCGAGATCATATATACTATGTCAAATTTACATAAATGGGTAGTACCTCAAAAAGTAACGGATGTACCCCTTAATTTAAAGAGAAACCCTGTTTATATTGAACGAATTCCGCTTGGAGTGATTTTAGTGATGGGGGCTTACAATTATCCATTATTTGTAACTTTAACCCCTTTAATTGGAGCTATAGCAGCAGGTAATTGTGTTGTTTTAAAACCCTCAGAACAAACTCCAAGATCAAGTAAACTTTTAATTGATATTTTAACAAATACTCTTGATCCAGATATTTTTTACGGCGTGAATGGTAGTATTGAAGAAACTACTAAATTATTAGAACAAAAGTTTGATAAGATTGTTTTCACTGGTAGTACATTTGTGGGTACTATTATTGCCAAAAAAGCTGCTGAAACTTTAACTCCAGTGATATTAGAATTAGGAGGTAAATCGCCTGCGTTTGTATTAGAGGATGTTGAAGATAAAGATTTACCAACTATTGCTAATAGAATTATTTGGGGCCGTTTCACTAATGGGGGTCAGACTTGTATTGCAGTAGACTATGTTTATGTACATAAGTCAATTAAACAAAAATTAGTTGTCGAATTAGTTAAAGGTCTAAAAGAGCGGTTTTACAAAGGTTTAAACGAAACTGACACTAATTTTACTCATATGATTAATGATCGGAATTTTGCTTCCATTAAAAACATCATCAATAATACTAAAGGTAATATAGTTGCAGGAGGTAAAACTGACGCTAAATCAAGATTTATTGAGCCAACAATCATTGATAATGTCAATTGGAACGATTCTTGTATGATCAATGAAATTTTTGGACCAATTTTGCCAATTTTGGAATATGATAATTTGTCAGATGCCATATCTCGAGTCGTTAATTATCATGATACTCCTTTAGCATTATATATATTTACAAGTGCAAATACCTCAAGATCGTCTAATCCTCAAATTGATGAAATCAGAAGAAGAATTAGGTCAGGTGGTACTATGGTTAATGATGTTTTACTCCAGGGAGGTCTTAAAAATGCTCCGTTTGGTGGAGTTGGCAGATCAGGTACTGGAAATTATCGGGGTCAAATTCTTATCGAGCTTTTACTCATGAAAGAACCACCATAGAACAAAAATTGCTGAATGAACGTCAAGTAAGTGTAAGATACCCTCCATATAATCCTAAAAAAGATCGAGTTTTACAAATTGCTCAAACTGATTACAATGGTAGTGTTTGGTTTGGAAGAAAAGGCAATGTGAAAATCGATGGTCCCTCAAGAATATTCAAAGCTGTTACTACAACAGCAGGAGTAGTGGCATTAGTTTATGCTTTTACTTCTGTGTTATGAACAGGTTCAATTAAATCCCATTTTATTATGTTATAATTTTATTTACTAGTTGGTATAAAAATATCTTTTTAAACCATTTCTAAGGATGTAATAAGTTCCAAAACCATGTAAGCGTAGCATGTAATCACCTGAAAATGATTTGGTCATTTCACCAATATTTTTGACCTTTGAATTTTGATAAAAGTAGCTGAATTTTACTGATTCTTGTTGTAATGATGAACTACCCTTTATACTCAAGATTTGAAAATCATTACATGAAAAATCACAAATTTTACCTGATTCAAATTCAGAGTTACCACAATTATATTTGCTATAATAATAGCTATAATCGTTCTGCTTTATTTCAGTTAATGGTAACCTTTTTTGGGGTTGGTTTAAATGTAAAATTGAGCTAGCACCAATATCACAAAATTTGCCAAATGAGCTTTCTTCTAATCTATGAATAAAAGTATCCATGTGGGAAAATTGACTTTTGGAAAGACTTACACACAATTTAGACATCATAGCAAGAATAAGCAAAAATAACTGTGATATAAATCAAAATTTTGCAGCCATTGATTTATTTGTGTAGCCAGGAAATTGCGACCAAAAAGGTACTATTACAAAGTATTAGAATTATTGAATGCACTAGAGGTAGAACAAGTGTTAGAAACTTTCAATATAACATAATTAGTACAAATAGTATAAGTGTAGCAAGAATAATGAGCATTACAAGTATTACAAATATCGAAATTATTGTATCTGAATTATTATTTATTAAAATTATAGATATTATTATCAGTAATATCACTATTATTACTATCATTATTATTACTATATATATATATATTACTAAATTTATCAGGTTATCATTAATAACAAACCAACCAAAACTATATGAACAATCAAATAAAACCAATCAAGAAAAAGATAAATGAAACATGATCAAAAATTTAAATAAAAATCAAAATTAAAATATTCTACTTATTCTGAAATGAAAGTAGCCTCATTCATAGCAATCCCTTTTTCTTTATCACCAGTAACTAAGTTTACCAATTCAAATTCATTACAAAATTGATAAATAAACGGTTTAGTACCAGCAATATTTGAAACAATATTTTTAACAAATTGAGGTATTTCTGCCATAACATCAACTCTTTCCACTAAATTCACTAATTCTCCTGAAACAGTTACAACAGTTGTATCATTTTCATCGGCAATTTCGGTCTTTTTATCTTTGATAAAATTGAAAGAAATTGATTGAGGTACAGGCCAACCAATATCATCAATTTTTGGATTTTGATGAATAACAGAATTGTTAATTGTAGCATATAAAATTTCATGATTATTAGTTACAATCCCAATATTAACTTTAGTACAAGCATAACTTGGAGGAGTAGTAAATTCCATTTGAACCGCTGAATAATTTTCTGATTGAAAATTCAAGAAATTCCATGATTTAGCAGCATGATGAGGTTTCATTCCTTGTAAAGCTTTTACAAACATGGTAAATCCGTTAATTTGATAGGATTTAGCTGGAGTTAAAATTGTTCCAGTTACTTTACATCTTGGCCAAAATAAATGTCTCATTGAACCCCAAGGTTGATTAATATCATCACCATAGAAAGTATTACCATCTTTACCAAAAATGACTCCAGGAGTTAATCGATTTACTAGTAAATCTACAATAGAATCATTTGTTACTGAAGATTTTATATGATATTGCTGATTATCAGTTAATTCAATTGATAAACCATCGGCATAAAAATTAGCCTCTTCAATTCTAAAATTGGAAAGTTTAGTCGAGGTCCAAATATTTTCATCAATAGATGATGGTGAAACATGAAATAATCGAAATGTAAATTGAGCAGTATTATGAACTCCCATTAAATTTGAATGAATCACTTGAGCAAAACCAACAATATTACTGGCTAAATCAGTAAAATAAAATGTATCGGTTTCAACATTAGTAGAATCGGGTTGAAGCCAATTAAAATCTTGAGCTTCAGTCTCACGATAAACAGGAATATCTTGTTTTATGATTGAATCCGTGATTGGATGAATGGCCTGTCTTCCATATTCAGGCTCTGCTGTTCCTGCAACTACAGAAAGACCCGATTGAACTAATTTCCACATACTTATTCTTCCCTAGTTGTATATATAATTATCTATACTAACCTGATGGCAATTAAATGTTAAATTTCATCAGTTAACATCTGGTTACGTAATTGCTTATGTAATTAGCCGATTTATTTGACTGTGATAAAAGCGCGGGTACTGGGCAGAAAGCCAGGCAGAGAACCAGGTAGAGAATTAGGCAGAGAACCAGGCAGAGTATCAGGCAGAGGTAGAGACAAAGTAGGTAATTTGGTAAGGAAATAGAGCAAAGTAAGGAAATTAAGGAAAGTAAGGAAAGAGTGGAAACTGAGGAAAATAAGGAAAATAAGGAGAATAAGGAGAATAAGGAAAGAATGGAAACTTAGGAAAATAGAGGAAAATACATGGACGGAAATAGACTGACAGTAGACTTAGCGACTGGGGTTGCAATGTAATTTATCTTTAAACCTACCATTTCTTCATTACTTTCTTGTTAAATTATCATTCATACCCTAGTTTTTTCATGGGCTATAGTCATTTTTTCTTGTTTTCTTGTCATAATGATTTTTTGTGATTTATTATTAACCATTTGTTTTGATGCGGCTGATTGTTAGTAAGTTAGTATCCAAACAGGTAACTTGTAAACATATACACTAGCTAAGAAACTACAAAATAGACAAAGAAATAGACTACCCAATGTCACAAGTCTCTGCAAGGTGATTATAAACATGTAGATATAATATAAACATTTAATAAATATACATCTAATAAATATACATCTAATAAATATACATCTAATAAATATACATCTAATAAATATACATCTAATAAATATACATCTAATAAATATACATCTAATAAATATACATCTAATAAATATACATCTAATAAATATACATCTAATAAATATACATCTAATATATATACATTCTTATAAATATACATCTAATATATATACATTCTTAGAAATTTACATCTTTTATATATATATATATATATATATATGTGCATTTGATCTTGAGATCAAACTGCAAATTTCAGTGGGGCAATCTACCATTGTGTGGTAGTATAGTTATATCTAATGAGTGTATTAGAGAAAATCTACTATTGTTTTGGTAGGAATACCTTTTTAGTGACTACCTACTTACAATAAGTGCACCCAATCATTTTTGTTGCTGTGACTTCAATAGTTACTTTCCCATAATTTATTACCCATTGGCACTTACCCGTCGATGGGTAACCCTAGGGATGATTTCTAATTTTAGAACTATAGTTAAAGTAACCCGTTAAAGTAACCCTAGTGCGATTTGTATGTGTGATATCGAACCATAGTGAGATAGGATATAACATGTAAATCATATGCCGCCATAGCATGATTAACATTTAGTCATAGAATATAATATACACTATAAATATAATGTAAAACTAGAAATATAAAATAAAATTAGAAATAAAGTAAAACTATAAATAAAACTATAAATATAATGTACTCTATAAATATAATGTGAAACTATATATATATATATATATATATATAATTTATATATATATATATTATTGTTTAAATAGTCTATTAAAATCATGTATTCTGTTTCATGCATGTGTTTTGATTTACTCTTGCATCTACATCTGATTCTACTTTTGGTGTTTAAATCTTGTCGTTATCATGATTTTTTTTTTTCCCGTTTATTCCTCTCCTCTTCAATTTTGCTTACTTCAACTTAAAATTGCGCTAGTCCCACCCCACTCCTGATCTCATTTTTATTTCACCCAACCAAACCAAACCAAACCAACTAATTAACCAATCAACCACTGCCATCGCCTCAATGATTCTTTCTTGACTCGTAAATAACATCATCCATTCACTTCTAGATAATGGAGCCATCCCCACCCCAAGTAATTATAGTATCAATTAGAGTAATGTATTAATTAGAGTAATGTATTAATTAAACTAATTATAGTATCAATTAAAGTAATGTATTAATTAGAGTAATGTATTAATTAAAGTAATTATAGTAGTTGTACTATTATTAATTATATTATTATTAGTTGTATTGGTATTTTTTCAATTATCGTGGCTTCCCAATTTCAGTCGGCTTTACTTGTTCCTCTTCATCCTCCTCCTCTTACTCCTCTTCTTGTTCTTGTTGTTCTTCTTCTTCTTCTTCTTTTTCTTCTTTTTCTTACTTCTTCTACTTTCGGTTGGTTACTTGACTCACGCATCATTAACTTACTACATTTATTTTTACCAACAATTTGTGGCATCATTATCTTTTTTTACACTTATTCATTTTACACTTCTACTTCTTCTTAATATTGTTTTTCTTCTCCTTCTTTATCTTCTTTTCTATATCTTCTTTTCCTTTATGCTATGATTACCATCGTTGATTTGTCACCGCCGTTGCACAAGCAGTGTGTGGGTATCCGATTGACGGCAGAATTGGTTGAAAGGTTGAAGACCACCAAACTGAAGTTGGTGGTCAAAGATGGTCAAATGGTATGTATACTTGTTTGAACTAAAAGTTCCTTACCGGTTTTGAAGAGATCTTGAAAAAATCAAATTATTATCTTTACATCCTAATTAATTTGCCTGGATCAATACCTTATTTACAAACAGAAATCTAGTTTCCTGGACTAATATATATTTAATGGAAATCCAGTTGTCTGATATCAGTTTTTTAATTAGGGTCAAATTTCATCGAAACAGTGAATTTCCCCTAAATCCATCATATATCTAATTTTATAACTACAAAAGTTGGAATTGCCTATGTTCTTGGTCACATTTATGAAAATCTTTTGCATCAATTATCAATTATAATTTAAATTATCATTTTGAATCAGGTGGTTTTCATATAAGAAGTCATCATCTATTTCAATTGTTAAGATCCGGATCCGGATCTTGATTTCTGATTTAATTCAATTGATTTCAATTTCATGGTTATTTTTGTCAAGGTTTAATTGATTTATTGTTAAATGATGGGGTTTTTATTAAGTTTTAAATGATTTTGGTTATATTATGGTTTGTTCTTACATTTGTAATGATTTTGGTTATATTATGATTTTTTCTTCTATTGATTTATTGTACTTTTCATAGTTTGGAAAAGTCTTAAAATTATTCATACCACTTATACTTTGCATTAATTTCAGTTTTACCAAGTTATCATTACTGGAATGTTCAAGTTTTATATTTTTCTAATACATTTTGAGTTTTGACTCACCTTGACTTACATGTGAGAGTACATCAGTGTTGATTTGTTTTGATTGATTGATACAAACTGATTTTTCCTTCAAAATTCATTGTTATCGTCTATTTGATCTAAATAAGAAATGTGAATATTTTGCAGAACATGAAAACCAGTGGGGTTTTTGATGAGAAAGCAGACTCCGGGCTTATTCGCTCCCATTGATTTTAATTCAACGATTGCTTATGTGATTTTGTCCTTGAACTAAGTTATTTTCATTGAGCAGTCTATTCTTTGGCAGCTTATCCGAATTATCTTAAGAATGTGTTTCGAAACAGATTTATTAATTAAAAAATTTATCATCCAGTCATTCAAACCAATAAAAAAAACTAGTTCATTATTATCACTCAAGGTCCACATTCCACAATTTTCTTTATAAATTTTACTAACTCTATAGTCAATCAAACTATCTGATGATTCGATATTTCCATGCATCAAAATGCCTGAAAATTTAAATGTCGATATTTATTCTAATGATGGAAAGGCTAATACTCTACACTACAATGGACGATTAACAACAAAGTTGAGTGTAATATCTGACCCCAAAAAAATTAAAGAATATTACAAAGAGCAATCATTCAAAAATATATCTAATTCACCGGAGAAAATCAATTCTCCAGATTTGTCATTAAATACATCATCTCCTGCATTAACTCAATCCATAGATTCTTCAGCATCAAAAAAGCATATTTCCCCTAAAAAAGTAAAGGGAAATCCATATAAAGTTTCAATCTCCGATTCACCAAGTTTGATATCTCAAAAATTAATTCAATTATTGGCATTAGGTCCGATAACTGAATCATCAATCATTGAAAAGTTAAACATGACCTGGGATAGGTTGAAGCCCTTGATGTCTGATTATACGCAATTGTATAATCCTCGAGATTCTTTCACTCAAGATGATAAGTATCCAAGTTTAGAAAGATTCAGAAGAAAAGCAATGCGACAATCATATTCAAATACTGATATTGAAAGTGGGGAATGGTCATCCGACGATTCAGATTCCCAACTCAATACAGAATCCGAGGCTCAAACCAAATACATTCTTAAAGACAAATCGTATAAAGAATTTCAGCCATGGAATTGGTCATTTTATTCTTCATTCGAACTTAATTTAATCACCCAAAATGTGCATCGGGCTTTAACAAGATTGGGCTATTCAGAATCACACCCATTGAGAAAGAAGCTTTTTGAAGAAAGCTCAGATGATGATAAAAAAGTCAGTAGGTTAGGAGGAGGATTTTTGATATCGAAATCAAAGAAACAAAACAGCTTGCGTGCTTCTCTGAAAGTAGAAAGAAAGACAAATTCGAATGCTGCATCAACAATTTCGCCTGTTCGATCGCAAACTCCGTCAGCCATCAAATCTTCAACACCAGTGCCTTCAACATCCTCGTCGACAAATGGAAAGAGAACATTTTCATTGTCCTCCAATTCTTCAACTTCTGATGATGAGAAGCATCTTAAAAAATTAAAAATTAACGACTCGGATACGTCACCTTCTTCAGATGAAGATAATGTACCTTTGTCGAGGAGAGCCGAAGTGAAGAACGACTCTCCCGACACTCATCCACCAGAAATCAAATCTGCATCGAAAAGACTAGAATATTACAATAATCTTGCTGTAAAATTTAAAATGAAATACAATGAGTATGAAATTTTATATAATCAATTGAAGAATCCCAAAACTGGTCAGAATAAATCCGAAAATAAAAAGCAACTATTAAAATTGTTTGAATTGCACAACACTTTATCACAATGGAAAAAAACATTATGGGATTTTGATGATGAAACTAAGAGAAAGTCGAATATTATGAATTTATCAAAACATAAAAAAGTTGGTTCAAGTAATGCTACTTCTCCATTTATTGCAAAGCTGCAATCTGATGGTGTTGTGCGGTCGCAAAGTGCCAGTCCAGCTCCTCCGTCAAAACCACAAAGTCCTTTGATAGCGTCGAGATTTACTAGTCGACCTAGTAGCTCCGCATCGAAATTGGTTTCGACAGCAGTCGAGTCTCTGAAACCCAGGCCAAAGCTCCCACTAAATTATTGAAATTATTCATCCAGTGACTTTACGAAAGTATTCAAAAGATTAATCAAGTCTACAAAATTTATTTATAAAATTTTTTTTATTTCTAGTTGCAGCTAGTTCTGCATTTCCTAAATTGAAAAAAAAATTACCTTTTCATTTATTGCATATGACATCTATATACCACAAGAAAGCCTAATAATTAAATAAGCTCTTATAATACAAACATCTGCTTTCAAGTAATTCCCAGTCTTTAGTTGTAACCCACATTTCCTGGACCACTTTCAATCTACCATAAACACTTCCACCTTTCCAAGTTAGCATTTCAGGATCAAATTCACGAGGTGGTGGTAAAACATTGATTGAAAATGGGGTTCCTTGTTCGCAAAAGCTTTCAATTTTTTCAAAGTCTAGTTCAACTTCTGCAGATACTTCTATTTGCTCCAATTCTTTCTCGTCGAGTTCAACTTCTTCACCTGGTTCTACAGTATCGGCTTTCTTTGCTTTGAGCTCTTCAATTAGGGCAGCTTTAGCTTCATCGCTTTTCTTTAACTGTTGAGCAACATATTCCAAGATGCTTTCTATTGCGTCTGATGATAAAATTTTAGGTCTCCATATATTAATTCTATCCGATAAAAGCAAGTCAAACCCAGGAGTTTTGGCAAATCCCCCACCAACGATCAATAAATTGTCATAAAATTTTCCTAGTTTTGCCAAATCTGTTGCGAGTCCAGCATTTGATATTGATTCTATAATTGCTTTCTCTAAAGGCACATGAGATACTGATTCGGCCATTCTTGAAGTTATATCTTTACCAGAATTTTTTTGCTCATACAACTGAAGTAGAAGTTGATCTTCAGTTTGATCACTGTATGGTAATTTAACAGATAGATTTATTTGAGACTTTGATTGTGGATTATTAGGTTTACCTGTGTATTGGTCTGTTGATGATCGGAAAAATCGATTGGAATTTGGGTTTGGATCTTTCGATGAGGCGATTGATGGTATTGATGACTCAACTTTACCAATTTGGAATATTTCTGGAAAGAATAAACCCAATGGAGCAAGCATAACTTCATCAAATACTTTAAATTCGTATTTCTCGGTCATTTCATTTGGTCGTCTTTTGTAAAAATTATATAATTGCACAGCAATATCTGCGTCTTGAAATGTACAATAATTATGTTTCAAAGTCTGAGCTAATTCCCAATCATCATTTCTTCTAGTCAAATTTATATCTTTATATGGTAAGGAGCTTTCCAATAATAGTTTAATAAACGTTTCAGTAATATGATCCCCACCGTAATCTAACAACACTCGTGAATCATTGATGATCATTCCATCCTCAACACACGAAATCGATGTAGTTTGTGCACCAACATCAACAACACAAGCACATGAAGCACCTGCTCCAAAGGTTGCAGCTACAGATTCTTGAATAATTGCAACTCTGCCGAAACCAACTAATTTGAATAACAAATCAACCCAAGTTTCAACATATTTCTTATCATACAAATCAGGAATGATTAAAATTGCT
The DNA here is from genome assembly GCA_030705115.1 of Suzukiozyma pseudoglaebosa. NCBI lineage: Eukaryota > Fungi > Ascomycota > Pichiomycetes > Serinales > Debaryomycetaceae > Suzukiozyma > Suzukiozyma pseudoglaebosa. Next base: position 85,979 of record JANIWI010000040.1, on the reverse strand, counting down.
TTTTGGTGGGATAAGTTTTTGACTTCTAAAGTTTTTAATGTATCTAACACTATGTTTGCTAAATCACCCAAAATTTCTTGTTGTGACGTATAACTTGGTGAGTTTTGATTGAAATTTCCATTTATCATTGGATATCTTATGATCCAACCGTGATTTTGATTCTCGGTGGTACCCAAAGGTAGCTTCAAAGCTTCTTCTCCTACGTAAAATTTTTCATTTTTTGAAGAGTTCAAATCCAACCAATCCTTTTTGTATGGATCATTGTGATCAGGTATTTTTTCTGGTTCTTGTTTCTTGTTATAGTTTGCAGCGGTTTCTCGTGAATTTGGTAAAATTCTACGTTTATAAAACCTCATTCTTGCTTTAAAATCTTTGGTAACAATTTCGGTGAGTTCTTCAAAATGTTCATCGAAATGAACATCACCATTTTCATCAACTTTACGTAAAGGTTTTGGAACTTCAGAATATGTTTGATAATCACCTTTCACGGCAATTACATTGGGAACTGTGATTGGAACTGCATCTGTAGCTCTTCCAATTCGTATATAGGCAGAACCTGGATGAATGATTATTGTATCATGACCAATTTTAGCTTTTTGTTCCCGAACTTCTTCAGTTTCATTTTCATCATCTTCTTCCTCTTCATCATCTTCGGCTTGAGTTGCTGCAACTTCTGCTGCTGCTGCCGCTTCTGCTTCAGCTGCTGCTTGGGCATCAGCTTTTTTCTTATTCATTTCAGTTTCGATATCATTTAAATTGAAATCATCCCATTTTTTATCATCATTTTCTGGTTCAACTTGTTGTTTTTGATTTTGATTCAACAAACCTTTTTTCATTTGTTGTTGTAATAGTCTTTCTGCCCGCCAATTTCGAATAAAATTGACCTGTTCATCCTTTTTTAAATAATCAGTGTAATAGTTCTTTTGATTAATTAAAGGTATGGTTTTTATCGAAGTTAACCCAAATCCATTTTGAGCTTCAAATCTACCAATACCCGTTTTCTTTAAATTTTGAGCTATGGTTGCAGCTGCCTTTATTCTACCTTCTTTTCTTCTCTTCAATACTTCTGCGCTTGGTTTCTTTCCTGCTTGAGGTCCTGGTCCCTTTTTGGGCCGTTTAGCTTCACTAGCACCATCTTGGTTTGGTTCATGATTTTCATCAATTGAATCGACCGTGGGAGTGGGTGTGGGAGTTGATGCTGAAATTTCGACATTGGATTTCAACCCTGGTTTGGGATTCAATGAATCTGGTTCATCCACCGATTCTTCTACTGACATGATGATAATAATCAAGGATGTAATGAAAATTGTCAATTTTTGAAAAATGCAAATTTGAGACTGGTGCCAAAATAGATCAAATTTAGTCAAAATTCTATCAACAAAACCAATTAGCAATAATCAACAATAATCAACTTCTAATGATGTGTACGATACTGGAAGAGTTAGTTGTGGTTGAATATTTGTTTACAATTTCTATTTTTCAGTAATTTTTCATTAACACCAATTTTGTAGCATAACGGTTGTTCCAGCTAGTAAACGCTTTAGAGTGATTGATAGTTGGGTTGGCGAGCCAATGGTTGAGGAACTAGTGGAGAGCAAAAACGGAAAATAGCTAACAGAGAATGAAATAAAAGAACCAGTAGATGAAATAAAAGAAGTATTAGATGAAATAAAAGAACCAGTAGATGAAATAAAAGAACCATTAGATGAAATAAAAGAACCATTAGATGAAATAAAAGAATCAGTAGATGAAATAAAAGAACCAATGAAATAAACAAAAACTAATGAAATCCAATGAAATCAACAAGAACCAGTAGATGAAATATATCTGACTATAGAGGATTATTTTGTAAATAAATCTTAGCGAGATCTAGATGTGGAACAAAACTACTAGTTTTGTCTAGCTTTGTTCAACACCATAAATATTCACTGAAATGTAAAAAATACATTAAAAAGAAGTAAAAGTCATAAAACTCACCTTCTCAAAGTGTCATATACATGATTATCAAACATAATTCATATACATGGTTGTCATAGATAATTCATACTACATGGTTGTCATATATACATAATTCATATACATGGTTGTCATAGATAATTCATATTACTTGATTGTCATATATACATGATTTTCATATATATACATTGTTGTCATATATAATCCATATATACTTGGTTGTCATAGATAATTCATTATATGATTGTGTTGGTGATTGTCTGCATTCATCATGATTTGTTGTAAAAAACTCCGAGCGTGGGATCGATTTTTCTTAGTACTAAACCATACATTGACTATAAAAATCCAAACTACAATCTGGGAAACTTATGGGGTTGAAATGTGTAACAATAAACAAACCTCTCGAGTTCATTGTACCGTCTGTTCTTCAAACTCCCTGCATCCTATTAAGTTTGCAACCAAAATCAACTCCGATGTGGAAATGAAGAACCAAAAAAAAAAAAAAAAACAATTAAGTCTCTAACTAAAAAATATTACTCTAAAAACATTATACAATAATGATTGAATTGATCTCAAAAAACTTCTAACACACACACACACACACCAACAAACACACACAACGAGTGTGTTTGTTGGTGTGTGTGTTTGTAAGGTTTATTGATTTGTAATTAACTAGCTAATCTTGGTTCTACTTCACTTGTACTATTTTTCAACTTTTCTTGTCCTCGGTCAAAACCGTAACTGTCAAAAAGAGGGGAAGATCCAGATGTTACTGAGAGCTGGTAGTAGGATTTGGCGGTACGTGTGGATGGAGTGTGTGCGGCTCTGAGCAATAACGAAGGACGAAATGTTTTTTTTTTTTTTTTTTTAGTTCCTATTAAACCCGGAATTGGAAGTGCCGAATAAAAAGTTTACAATTCAAACAACTACCATCAATAATAATATCACTTCTTTTAAGTATGAACAGTCAATTTGTTAGGGGGTTTCACAGCTCAGTTGCTAGAGCCAACTATGCATCCACCATTAAAAATTTAAAAATCAATTCAAATACTAAAGTTATTTATCAAGGTTTTACTGGGAAACAAGGAACTTTTCATGCTCAACAAGCTATTGATTATGGTACTAAAGTAGTTGGTGGAACTAATCCTAAGAAGGCAGGTCAAACCCATTTAGGTTTACCTGTTTTTGCTAGTGTCCAAGATGCTATTAAACAAACCGGAGCTAATGCTACTGGAATTTTTGTTCCTCCATCAATTGCTGCTGCCGCAATTGAAGAAGCTATTGCTGCTGAAATTGAATTGGCTGTAGCCATTACTGAAGGTATCCCTCAAAAAGATATGGTTAGAGTTGCTCAAATCTTAAAAACTCAATCAAAAACTAGATTAGTAGGACCAAATTGTCCAGGTATTATTGCTCCTGAACAATGTAAAATTGGTATTATGCCTTCTTCTATTCATAAAAGAGGTAAAGTCGGGGTGATTTCAAAGTCAGGTACTTTAACTTATGAAGCTGTTTCTCAAACTACTAAAGTTGGTTTAGGTCAATCTTTAGTCATTGGTATGGGTGGTGATCCTTTCCCAGGTACTAATTATATTGATGCTTTAACTCTTTTCTTAAATGATCCAGAAACTGAAGGGATAATCTTAATTGGTGAAATTGGAGGTTCTGCTGAAGAAGAAGCTTCTGAATTTTTGAAACAATATAACTTAACTAGAGAAGTTCCTAAACCAGTAGTTGGTTTTATTGCTGGTGTTTCTGCTCCTCCTGGTAAAAGAATGGGTCATGCTGGTGCTATTATCTCTGGGGGTAAAGGTGATGCTAAATCTAAAATTGCTGCTTTAGAATCAGCTGGTGTCAAAGTCGAACCTTCTCCTGCTAGATTAGGTCAATCTTTATTAAAAGAATTTAAAGAAAAAAATTTGTTATAAATGTATTTACTGAATCAAGCAAAGACAAAATTGAACTGATAAATATTTGATAATAAATAAATTGATTATAAAATCCAATAAAATCAATTTTTGTTCTATCATTCATTATCTCTCAGTTAATTGGATAATAAAAATTATGGAAAATATCGATTTTTTGTACTTTTTAGATATTGATAACTAAGTAGTATATCAATAAATATTAAAGTAAATTAGGTTGAAAATAAAAGAAAGAGATAAAGAAACAAGCGCTTTATATAGATTCAATTGTTGATCATTTCATGTAGTTCAACAACTCAATTTCATTTCTCTTCTCGTAGATTATGCTGTTTTAGTAAATCTAGTCCACTGGACTTCTAAAAGTAATTGACCTTTTACTGAACTAAATACAACGGTAAACACTAGCATTAAATTGGCTTTTCGAAAATTCTTTTATCTTTCTATCATTTACAAGCAGATTGATTGAATTAAACTTAGTTCAACCAAACTAATCACTATTTATCAATTGTTACATTAACCATATAACATGAATCGGCCATACAAAATTTGGCATCAAAAATCGATGAATTCGGTCTAGAAAAAAACCCAGGCTTCAACCGCATCAATCCCCTTGTTAATTCCAAAGTATTGAGCTTACTTGTAGCATCTATTCTACTCGGTTTCCCTACATTTTCATCTATTTGATTTGCTATATAAATTATATTTGAATAGAATGCCTGTATATAATCTTATGAAAAATTTTGGTCAAGTCTGATATTTGATGGTTAAGGTAACGACATAAAACGAATGAATATGTTTCGGACACTCCAGGGGTTCAAGCATTTGACTCACATACATCATGGACTAATACTAAGACCATTTTCTACCACGCCAATTGCCTACAAGATCAACACCTCAACTCGTACCAAAGAAAACGTTCATGATTTGAAAACATTTCTAGAATTAATTGGAAGAAATACTATTGAACATCATGATGCATTTGAAGGTGATTTAAATAAATTCTTGAACACGAACGGTAAACAAATGAAGCATTTAGGTATAGATGTTCAGTCGAGAAAATACATGTTAAGATGGATAAATAAATTTAAGAATGATTTAGAACCATTACGTGAACACGTCAAGGGTAAGAAACGAAATGGAGGTGAAAGAAAGGCGGTGGAAATATTAGCTAAGAGAAAAGCTTTGAAAAGAATTGAAGAAAGGGAAAAATTCAAGCAACAAGAATTGGATGCTGAAAATAGAGGTGAAAGAGACTTTTAAGTACTATATTGAATCCCTTTTATCTATATCACATTCCTCATTGAAATTCTCATGTCAATACCAAGATCTGATTGTAAATAGCATAATATAAATTATTACAAAAAAAAAAAATAAAAAATAAGGTAACAATTTTGTATTGTAAACTGACTTGATTTGAAAAGCATCAGTATTTCATTATATCATGACTATCTATCAATTTTTTCTGCAATTTGAAAGTTCAGCAATCAGTCTAATCAAGAATTCAGTCGAAATTTCCCCAAACATTCAATTTTATTTTGACCGTTTTTTTTGTTTTTCAGTTTTTTTTCGTTTTTTTTGCTTAAACTTCAAAACCTTTTGAAACTTACTGTCTTCTCCTACTAATCCTTAGTCTGCTTCTCTATATATCTCTTCCTGTTTACATACTTATAGAAACTTCAAATTACATTTACGGCGCTACCATTCTTTTTACCTTGAATGCAGGATCAATATTTTGATTTTTGTTTACAAATTCAGTTAATGATGTAAAAGAAACACAAACTCCATTAAGTATGAGCAATGGTAGCCTAAACGAAGCTTTCGAAGGGTTTATATGTTTGAATACCATTACTCAATTACAAGATCTGAAAAAAAGGAACTTGAACGGTCAAAATACCAAAATTATTGAGTCAAATGCAAAGACCAGTTTGAATGAATTGTTAGAATTGGAACAATATGATATGAATTCAATTGAAACTCTAACATTATGTTTCAAATCATTATATTTAATTGAAAAAGATTATCATAAATCAATTGATTTGATAAGACGACATCAAGTTTTCATTATAAATCTAATAAATCAAAAATTTCTTTCAGAAAGTTTACAACAATTGAATACTTTATATCATGTCTTCAATAATTTGATACATGGTAAAAGAATAAATTACAGTGGTTTGTGTCAAGATATCATTTTTGGAATTTCTTTTGAAAAAATTGATGATTATAGGCTAATAAAACAAATTATTGCCTGGCATTTTTTTTTACTACAAGTATCGGTACAATTTATATCGAAAAATATGAAATTGGTAATCAATAATAAAGATAAATTTTGGAATTTTCAGATTTTGAATTCAATTTCATTACTATTTGTGAAAACAAGTCATTTTATTCATTGGATAGATTTAGCTAACTATGAAGATTGTCAAAAATATAATAGAAATTGCATCAAAATGATAAAGGGTTTTTTGAACATTACATTCAACCTTTTAAAATACAAAAAGGACGATCATGACTTGAACATCATAAAAACTTCTTTTATATTGAAAATTATAGACTACGATAATGATCTCTCGTTGAAAGATGACATTATAATAGAACCACAGCATATACGTTTTATTGATGATTTACGAGAGCACCCGTGTTTTGGGGAAATTTCCCACAAAATCAATTCAGCTAATAGTCCTGAAGCAAGTCAACTGTTAGTTGATTTCATAAAAACCAGAGATACACAGTTAATTGATAAACTAAAATTGCAAATTATAAATACTCAGATAAATATTATAGATAATGAAAAACTTATCAAATCAATCTTAAGTTTTCGATTAGACACTTCTTCAACCTCATTAGCATTCTTAGATATAATATCGTCAATCATACTGTTATCACAAATATCAAAAAAGCATTTACCAATTATAGATATGTTTATCGTATTTATCAAAGATCACATCCCAATGTTACACTTACATGACTCGTTTTATTCGGTCTTGAGCAGATTATCTGTTATTCTTGATAAGGGGAGTCAAGAAAAAAGATTACGAAATGTTTCAAATATTTTGTTCAATATGGGCAATAAATCTCGAGATCCACGATATTGGAAAGCCGCCATTGATTTAGAATTCTCAATTATTAAAAAGAACGATAATGGAGATAATTTTAATCAAGTTTTGATGAAGACTCAGAAAATTCTAAACATACTCTATGAATTAAAACTGTTTGACTATGCTAGAGAAATTTCTATTACTTTATTTTCAATCTTTGATAGTTCTGGAAGAAAGGCTTCTAAATTCCCGATATTATCACAATTGGTTTGCAAGTTAATTCTGGAAGATCTTATTCTTCTTCAACAATTGTTCGAAAAATCATCTGAAGAATTAAGACTAGATATCTCAGTATTCATTTTGAGATTCTTGGAGTCTCTTCCAGCAGACCACAAAACTGTCAGTATTCTCGACTCCATTTTTGAATTTGGTAGTTTCACTGATCAGAATATTGGTTTGGTTGCATACTACTATTACAATATAGGAGATAAACAAAGATCACTTGAAATTGACACTTCTTTATTAAATGACTTAATAAACGTGGGAATAAGTTTGAGAAAGTTAGTTAATTACAGCTGGGATGAGACACTAATTAGGGATACAGTAATTAAAATGGAAAGATGGCTCTTAGACAAAACTTCTACTTCTTCTTTGTTGGAGCAGGAGATATTCAGATTATTGATTCATGTTATGAAGTACAACGGAGCTGCAAGATATGTTTCTCACTTAATCGAGTTATACAACAGTCACCGTACGCCTGATACGGCTTTTCAATCATTTTTACACGTTGAATTGTGCTCATGCTTAGTTCATACTTCCTTGACAGAATTTCCTGTCGCAATCACCAATTTCAGTAACTTCTTGAAAAAAAATAAAATCAATACTGTCAGTACAGTTATTTGCTTGAATTTGCTACAATTTGAGTATTCTATAACAGTGGGTAATTATAATAATGCACAAGATCGATTCGACAAAATCTTGAAACTTTTGAGCTCCAGAGATGAATTCAAATTAACCACCGACAAAAATATTTCCGTGGCGGATCGTTATAGCAATGTTTTGACAATTGCTAAGTTTCAATTTTTAAGTGCTAGATTAAATGTTCAAAATAATAAATACATTCCTGCTCATTCTAATTTGAAAACAAGCATTAAGTTGTTATATTCATTGATCAAGAAATCAACTTCATCTTTAAGCAAAGACGAATTAAATTTCTTGAAGTGGGAAATCATAAATCTACTTTTTGATTGTTTAAAGTTAATGATGATGGTATTAGTCCACTTGGGAATAAGCAGAGACTTAATGTACTATTTAATTGAGTTTCATAAGTTGAATGAGGTGAACAGAATTCCTTTAGTAAATGCTCCAAATCACCTAGACTTTGTTGTATACTATTATCTATTGAAAGAGAAGGAAAAAACGATGTATCATATCGAGTGCTTTCGTAAATTGCAAGAAATCTCTTTGGTTTTCTATGACAAAGAAACAAAAGACTATTCAGATTCAATACTGCCTTTAATAGAAAATAAGGTCTTACAGAAAGATACCCCCATTGAAAACTTTACTAACTTGACAAAAAAACGATTTACCTCGTTTGATATTGCCCATTTGGCATCCTTGGAAAATTCTTGTATTTATGCCTCGGATATTGATATTGGATCCATACCAGGTAGAAGCTTGTTCTGTAAAGATTCCATCAAAAAGTCTATAAAAGCTCTTTCGACTCAGGCAGGATTCTCAAGTATACATGATTCTTGTAAGACCATTCCTTGTATATCAAGCGAAGGGTTTTCAAATTCTACTTTTTCCCCAGTTGAAGTATTGAATAGATTGATTTATTGCAAAGATTTGTTATTCTCCAGCTTGAACACGGTCACAAGTGTCAGCACTTACCTTTTACGGGATTTCCAAAATGTTTTGAGCTACTGTTTAGTGCTTTTATCTTCTATGAGTGTTCTTAAAATTAACACAACTCTTTTGATGGACTTATATTATTTGCAAGACTTTGCTAACGCATTATCTTTCATAAATGACATGCTGGTGGATCATTCGTCAAATGAAATATTACCTGGAGCAGCTCAACAATCATTAAATTTGCCAGATTTCAAGTCTTCATCCATGAATTTGAATGTTGATATGAATCTTCTTATTCCTAGTAACTGGATCATCATTAATATCGACCTTTGTAATATAACTGGTGATCTTCTAGTGTCAAAGCAAGTAATTGGAGAAGCTCCATTTTTTTTACGAATTCCTTTGCAAAGATTTAAGTATAGAGGTCAAGAGACAAAGACTTTCATGGAACTTAAAATGAGCTTTGAACTGATAATAAAAAGAAGTAACTTGTCTACAAAGACTGCAACTACGTCATCGATATCTACCAAAGATCAGAGAAAGGAATGGTGGAAATTACGTTTCTCTTTAGATATGGAACTTAAAGAGTTAATGGAACATATTGAAAAGTTTTGGTTTGGAGGATTTGCTAGTCTATTCAACACATACGTCCTTGATTCTGTATTCAAAAAGTTTTCACAAGATTTCAAAAATATTTTAAATAAGCACATACCATCTAGAAAAAATGAGTTGAACAATTTCATGGAGTTTCATGAATCTGTAATCAGATTGTTTTATGAAATCGACTTTAATGAAAGATTGGCTATTGATGATTTGATTTACTTCTTATTGGACTCGTTATCGTATCATGGTGAGTTGAATAATTATGGAGATCTTCCAAGCTCACTTGGAACCTCAATTCAAAAGTTGCTTGAGAAATTTCAAGATATCAAAACAAAAATAAAGAATGAACATATCATACTTATCCCTGGGGTAAGATGTCTGTTTTTTCCGTGGGAATCATTGTCAATCTTGAGGGATAAATCAGTCTCACGAGTTCCAAGTGTAAGAATTCTTCTCAATATGTTGAAAAACGTTTCCTCAGACTTGACAATCGAAGGTCAGTCTAAAGTACACTATTTAATAAATCCTGGAGGAGATTTACAAAGAACAGAGTCTCTTTTCAAAAATCGATTTCAAGCCGAACCCAATTGGACTGGTTTGGTCGGCGAGGCTCCAAAAGAAGGAGAATTAGTTAGCTATTTGAAGAAGCAAGACATTTTTGTGTACATTGGACATGGTGGCTGCGATCAATATGTGAGACCTTCTAGTTTATTCAAAGAATTTTTAGAAGCAGGAATTAGTTTGCCTCCTAGTTTACTAATAGGATGCTCATCTGGAGCTATTGAAACAAATGGTTTTCTAGAACCCAGTGGGAATATAATAAACTGGATAACTTGTGGATCTCCCTCGGTATTGGTTAACTTGTGGGATGTTACAGATAAAGATATTGATTTGTTTAGTAGTTCCGTTTTCGAAAAATGGGGTTTGTTCGAAAATCGAACACTGGAAAGCATATGTCAAGCCGTAAGTCAAAGTAGAGACTTATGTAATTTAAAGTACTTAAATGGTTCAGCCCCAGTAGTATATGGGTTACCACTTTCCATTAACTAGAACAATAGATAACCAAACAACTCACCATTTAGTGTAGATTATACGTGTTTACCAATTTTAATTCGAGTATATCTCTTTTTAAAACAACCTTGACTCGATTTGAAATCTAATTCATTTTCAAAGATGCTACCACATAAATACTAGTAGCAGCATCTTTAATCAGTTTTGGCTGCAAAAAATTATATGTAGTCTAAAACTTGGAAACGTCATCACTTGCTGCTTTTAAGCTTACTTTGACGTCATGTATTAAATTGTATAAACCTAGTTGCAAAAAGAGTTTGTCTAAGTTTTCAGGGACTGTGAAGTTTGCAATTTCAACAAATTTTGGTAATATCGTAAAAAAGTAGTGAAAACCAGATTTTAATTGATTTGGAACTCACGCTAATAATAAAAAGATATGTAAGAGATGGTATTAGGGAAGATACTACCAGGTATCACCGTATCAAATCAATAATCTATATAAAACATTTTAACTCTATATAATAATAGAGGAAGCTTTTATTTTACGGAATTTAGGCAACTTGTCCGAGCGGTTAAGGAGAAAGACTTGAAATCTTTTGGGCTTTGCCCGCGCAGGTTCGAGTCCTGCAGTTGTCGTTTTTTTTTGTCAGTTTCAGCTTTGAAGCAATACCTCAAGGATAAAACTAGAAAACCATTCTTTCGTAAGTAACTACAAAGGAGTAAGCGTTGTACTATTTAAAATTTTTGTTTTTATTACTGAGCGATACTATAACTCTAGAAAGGTCAAAGTCTTGTAAATAGTTGTCTTGAGATACTCTTTCTGGTCAAAACGGTGATTCAGCTTGGCTTTAGGAGTTTGATTCAATGATATATGGACTTTATTTTTTAGTGATTAAGTGAATTGTACTCTGTCTATTTATCTTTTAGTCAAGTGCACTTTAGTGACCACTCCTATCAAATCATCCAAAAGTTCAACTGTTTCTCTTGGGTTTGCAATCCATGCGGTTGTGGCACTTAATCTAGCTTTATAATCGTTAGCACCAACACTAGCAAACTGATCACCAACATGTAAACTTTCGCTTTTCAATATAGGACAAAGATGATTGTACTCTTCACTACTACAAAGGTATCTTTGTAATGCCTCCACACCTAAACTCTTGTCTCCAATATCTACCCAAACATCAGATCCTCCATTGAAAGCACAAACTCGAATATCTTGAGTTGGTTTAACAAGAGGAGCAGATTTAGCATCTTCAGAATTTGAATAAATTTTCACATTAAGTTTCTTACCTGAGGGTTCAGTCAGTATAGTAGCTAATTTATTCGAACAAGAAAGTACCATCTCTTCAAGATATTCCCGAAGAATTTTATAACCTGGATTTGGAATTATACCAACTGATCGTTCTTTTCTAATAATTGTTGTATGTTCACCAAGTTCAAACCTGGCTTGTAAATGTTTAATATGTTGATAAGCAGTTTCCATAATATATTCAATTTTTGTCTTATCCCATTTTTTCATCATGGGTAAATACCATTCATTACCATCTACAAATCTAAATCCATTCAAATTAGTATCAAATCTAAACAAATAATTTGACTCACCTCCCATAATTAGTAAGTTTTGTTTTTGTAAATCCGTTAATTCGCAATCTTTCAGATTCATAGCATCAATTAACCCTTTTAATCGTTGATAATAATTTTGGGCTCCACTTTGACCTGGATACCCTGCAGCAGTAACTACTGCTACAAAAAACCCAAGCTTTAATAATTGAATTAATCTTGTTACTACATCATCAGTTGGTTTCAAACATTTCCCGTCTTCATATAAGGTGACATCCCCATCAAATGTAATCAATTTCAATTTATGAGCAGTTTCATCATGATAAATTTGTCCTAAACCTAAAATTTGAGCCGAATTCAAGATTATTCTAATATCATTGAAAGATGGAGCTACTAATCTTCGTTTAGAAATTCCTCTCCTATCGTCTTCTAAAAGATATGCTGCTTTCAAAGGTAATGGAGTGAAAAACCTTCCCACAGAAGGTACCAATTTTCTTAACCGACTTACTAAATGTTTTGCTGGATCTTCATCATTAAGTTTATCTAATAAAATTGTATTATCAATTAACCTTTCAACATCATCAAATACTTCGAGATATCGCTTACGACAGTTCTGAGCAGTTTCATTTTGTTTCTGACTTAAAGTTTCTGAATAATCATCAGATTCATTTTCATCATTATCATAACTTATAGCATCTCCATGTAACACAAATGGAACTGCAAGCAACGCCTTTATCCACTCAATAAAATAATCTCGTCTGTGAGTCTTCAAAGAATACTCTACTCTGTACCTTGAAGTCATCCTAGTGTTCTAAACAACCTCAATTGATCTGTATTTGGTCTGGTTACTTACCGTATAATCTACACAACGTTTTTTGTTACCGGTGCCGCTACCGATTTAGACACCAATGACTCCGACAACTCCGAGATTCGACTGAATCAAAGGCAAAGCAACTGAATTGACACTAGACTAATACGATTCAACCAGGCACTCTAAATACAATTTCTAGATACAATTTCACCACCTTAGTGAGTTTGTACATATTTGGTGGTTGGTCAAGGTGCAATTGAGCGAACAGTTATTGAACCAAGACAGCAAATGTATTTCTGAGTCCCAGTTCGTAAAATGTATTACTGATAACGACAGGTCAGCTCCATTATAAGAGAATTTTAGTTTGTAATGATACTCCTAAGCAATAAGAAGAGGTGGGCTGTAGAACCAAAAGTAGGAGTAGCAAGAATTAGAAGTAAAAGTAGAAAGAATTAGAATAAATAGTAGTTGAGCTACGGTAATATTATAGAAAAGGTATTCTATAGATGAAAGAAAACTCCAGTTATAATACTAAATCAGCTTCTACAATTGAATTTCTCGTTGAATTTCACGTTGAAGTCCACGTTGAACCCAAATTGAACCCACATTAAATCCACGTTTAACTCCACGAGGTTCAGTCCACGAGGTTGATGTAACAAGGCAGATGTAACAAGGTTGATGTAGCAAGGTTGATGTAGCAAGGTTGATGTAGCAAGGTTGATGTAGCAAGGTTGATGTAGCAAGTTTGATGTAACAATGTTGAACAAGTAAGGTTACAAGATTGAACTAGCACAGTTGAGTTAACCTAGTAGCAAGGTTAAAGATCAAAAGGTTTGAGTGAACGATACAACTATTGTTTTTAAAATGTATTAATTGCTTTATATTTATACAAGATATTAATCAATATGTATATTATATACGTTCACTTACAATGAAAATTACATATCCTATCCATTCATTTTAATATACACTAATTAAATTTTTTTTAAGCTTTACCATTAAATCAAATTTAATTTTGAGCTCTTCTTCTATCTCTTTCTTCAGAGATAGATAATTTGATACCTTTACCTTTTGGTAAAGAGATCCATGGTTTACCGGCTTCGTTACCAATAACGAAAACGTTAGCAGCTCTGGTAACGAAAGAATTGTCCAAAGAATCTTTAAGATGAATTAAATCAAAACCTCCGTGATGATGTTCTTGGTGAGTAATAACACCAACTCTACCTAAATTTCTACCCCCAGTAACCATAACTAATTTACCAGTATCGAATTTAATAAAGTCATCAATTTTACCAGTAGCTAAATCAATTTTAACAGTATCGTTAGCTTTGATTAAAGGATCTGGGTATCTGATAGTTCTACCATCATGGGTAACAGCGTAAGGAATTCCTTTTTTACCTAAAAGAACTTTCTTAACTTTACCTAATTTGTAACTAGCTTCTTCACCAGTAATTCTGTGAACGGTGAATCTACCTTTAACATCATAGATTAATCTGAAGTTTTCGTTGGTAGCTTCTAAGTTAATAACATCCATGAAACCAGTTGGGAAAGTAGAATCGGTTCTAACTTTTCCATCAACTTTAACATGTCCTTGCATTAAAATAGCTTTGACTTCTCTACCGTTTAAAGCATACTTCAATCTGTTTCTTAAAAACACAACCAAAGGTAAAGATTCTCTTAATTTATGAGGACCTTGAGATGGTCTTGGTGCGTAAGTACCAGACAATTTGTCCAACATCCAGTGGGATGGGGCTGCTAATCTCTTCAAATGCTTCTTTCTGAAAAATGTTAGTAGAGGTAAAAAAATAAAAAAGAATTGTTTCTACGATACTACAGGAACCAGTCGATACAAAACTATCATTGTATTATATATGAATTTTTATTTTACTATGAATATAATCAAATACTTCATATTATAATAAACTTCATAATAATACAATAATTAGTTCAATATAAATACACAGAGCCAATCACACACATATAAATATATATAAATATAAATATATATATATATATATATATATTTATATATTTAATGTGTGATTTCTCTGTATATCTATAAATCGACAAGGCTCCCTCCAAGATTCAAAGAATCTGGTAACCGTTATAACAAGATGAAAATAAACAATAAGTACATTAATATACAAAGTCATGTATACATATATGTACTTATTCCCCTAACATCTCTCGGTCTTCGTATCTATTTGAATAGAACATACGGGCCTCTTGCCATTTTTGATAAATTGGTTTTGAATAAAAAAAGTTAATTATAACCTTTATCCATCTTCTTTTATAGTGACTGAGCCCATCGCTATGAAAAATTTTTGGGTCGTGTAGTTGCAAAGTGAAAAATAAAACATCCTGCACACAAAAACTAAAAATGAGCCCTAGCGAAACAAAACAAAATTTGCATGACATGTGTGACTGCTGATGGATTAGATAAAAAATTATGGATTATTTTGGCTTTTTTTTGTGGGGACCAAAGTTTGATTAAAAATATGGTGATTGAAATTTTGGAATGGTGGGGAAGATCAATAGTACACAAGGAGATTATTGACCGAGAGGAGAATTTTATGTGATAAGAATTCAAATGACGTGTGATTGGATTTTACGACTAGTTTTTTTTTATCAGCGGGTTAGATTAGAACTATCGATAACAAGGGAATCGATTGCCATTTTTACCAATGTTTTCTCCCCACAGTAATCTTAGTTAAGAATGCATCGACCTGTCATGACGTAATCAACTGATAATTAGGTTTCTAATACAAACCTTTTGTAGATGTAGTTTTTGGTTGGATTCGATATCAAAAACCAAGACAAAAAAAAATACACCCTACAACCACAACCACCAGGTGAAAATGTAAACAGACAAACACGATTATCATCTTTCACAAATTGAATTGTTTTAAAAACTATGATTGGAAAATAGATGTCGTTTATTGTGTTAGTTTGGCAAAATTGGCAATTTTTGTATGAGATCATTTATTATCTAAATACATGACTTTATATTGATTGTTGCTCTTTTTCTTTTATGAAAAAGAACAGTCCATTTAAAAGGTTTTTCTTTTTTAATTCTAGTTTATTATATTACTATTTTCTTAATATTTAATAAGTAAAGTAATTAATTACACACAAAGTAGTTGATTGACCATGCTAAGATTAATATTTTCTTACATGTCATGTTGCTATCTAGTTATGGGTGTAATGGCATAGAATAGAGCTGAAGTCAAATTATCATAATTTGTCTGCAAAAGAAGAATGATTTAAAATTGCCAATTGAATTAATCTGACAAGAACGTTTATATCTAAATTCTTCAGTTAATATTTTAGGCTTTTCTTCTTTGTTCACCATGCGGGTAATACTTGCAATTGTTTTGATAAAATATGAATTCCCATCAATTTGTCCTTTTGTCTTCTTCACTTTATATTGTTTTGGAAATTTTTTAAATTTTTATTTTTTGATTTTGTTAAAACAGTGGTTTTTTTCATGTTTTTTTTTTTTTTTAAAACACTGTACTTTTGAAATCTTCACCTTTACCACCCATAGCATTTTTGCCATGACCATGTTCTTCTAACTCTTCAATTTCTTCTCGAAGAAGTTTTTCTTCTAACTCAATTTTATGAACCGGTTCACTTAATTTTTCAACCTCGGCTTCAGTTAATACTTTAATCCAATCAATATATAAATTAAAAGGACCATAAGTTTTATCTAATAACCCTATTCCAATAGTTTTAACTTCAGATTTATTAATTTCTGAACCATCTTGGATAACTCCCCAATTAGTCATAACGAAATCATTTAAAGGGATTACTACAGTTTCCCATTCTCCGGGTTTATCTAAGAATAACCGATGTTGAAATAAATCAGTAACTAAAGGAGTATTAGCTTGAATATTAACTAAATATTTTCGATTATCACCTTTAACTCTTAAAGCCAAACTTTGATAATTGGACCAATCCCAATAATTTGACCCACTTAACCAAGATTCTTTTTGATCTTTAGTTCTAAACATAGCATAACCAGATCTTGTTATTTCGGGATTATTTTTTGGTAAATCCAAATTCAAATTACCATGGAAATGACCGGTATTATTAGTGATATCAAAAGCAGCAGTTGAATAACCACCAATTTCTTGATCTGATCTTATTAATATATTATCTAAACTTTGTTGAGGGTTATTTTTAAAATCAAGTACGGTTAATATTGATTTACCGGATTCTTGCGGCTTCTTGAATAATGTTTTGAAGGTAGAATTTAACCCAAGTGTACGTAATGACATATTATTCCAACAACAACAACAACAATTATCAATTATTCAATTAAGCGATCAATTTTAGGAATTTTTATTCTCTATTTATAATCTAAGGATAGGGGCACCAGGGCTCAAAAACTTCGGAGGAGACAGTTCGGAGTGGAGAATAAAATTTTAGATAAGATTAGATACAACGAGCCACAACCATTTACAAATTGATTATTATAAATATTAGATATATATTCGAATAAACATATTGATATTGATATATAATCGAGATATAGATGTAGATGTGGACTTAGATGTAGGTGTAAATATAGATATAGTTTTTTTTTTTTCTATTATGGCTATGTGTAGAAATGGTTATTGTTATTTGTATAGTCACATGAAAAACCTGGATGGTGGTGGTGGTGGTTCTCAAAATCAAATAAACAACAGTATTCAACAATTGTTCAAAATTTATTATCAGGTTAGTGAATTTGGGTTCGGAAAGTTATTATCAAGTAGAGTTCTCGGTTGTTTTTGGGTTTATAATATGTGTTTGATTGCTGATCTAGTTACTTTCGTTTATAATAGGAGAAATAGACCTCCGAAACCACTGAATTCTGACATCACCACTGGACTGGATTATCGGGTAAACCAAAATGACAGAGATTACCAAAACTGATACTAATACTAATAATAATAATAATACTACTACTACTACTACTACTAATAATAATAATATTAATGTTGATTGTTATAATAATAATAACAACATTAGAATAGAGATATGCTAATCATAAATGTAACCCAGAACGGAAAAAATAGTTTACACTATGTCTGATATTTTCTATGTCATTGATATAATTTTATCAATATCTTTTTAATATGTTTTATGTCTGGTATAGTATTACAATATTTACAATTGATTAAATATATTGATATGTATATCATTGTTTTATTCTTGTATTCTTATTATTGTATCATTGTTTGTAGTAATAGTCAACACATAGTCAATAATTATCTTAGTGGCCACCGCACTTTCATATCCGCACCCCAAGAGAGTTGAAATATGGTGATTGATACTAATCCTGGCCTTCCGATTTCGGGGCCGAACACATACTCATCAAACCACAAATGTTATAGTAATTGCAATTAAATGAATAATGGTGAAACAAAAACTGGGGATGTAGGTTTTTGCAACTAATTTACAAATTAAAATATCGATTTGATCTTGGTAGTCTACAATGATAATTTCAAAAAAATCGATTTGATCCCAGTGAAACCATATGATTATGATAATTTCAAACCCGAGTTCTTCAATTGATCATAATCTTTTGATTTTGCTTGATCATTTTTCATGATTCCTCGTATGTTTCTCACCATTATTACATGTCCGGTCCCCATAATCAGTCCATCTTGATTTCTTGATCGATTCACGATTACATAATAGTAATGGTTCAATCTCGATTGGGCAAGAAATTCCTCACTAAGTAATTCGTTACCAATTCTGTCATCCCACATTGTCACCAATCACCAATCATAACCATACCATGGTTGAGAGCTCAAGCACAGGTTACCTAAATCTTAATTGCAACCCTTGCTCAAGTCCGAACAAAAGAGAAAAAAATCAATGTGTACTGGTACCAAAACATCAACCTATTTCCAACTAATCATTTGTTTTGCCTTACTACTTTTAAAACATAGATAGATAGAAAGTTAGATAGATAGAAAGTTAGATAGATAGAAAGTTAGATAGATAGAAAGTTAGATAGATAGAAAGTTAGATAGATAGAAAGTTAGATAGATAGAAAGTTAGATAGATAGAAAGTTAGATAGATAGAAAGTTAGATAGATACATAGTAAGATAGATAGATCGATAGAAAGTTGGATAGATACATAGTAAGATAGATAGATAGATAGAAAGTTAGATAGATACACAGTAAGATAGATAGATCGATAGAAAGTTGGATAGATACATAGTAAGATAGATAGATAGATAGAATGTTGGATAGATACATAGTAAGATAGAAAGACAGACAGAATCGATAGATAGATAGAGACATAGAAGGAGTAGCTCTCTTTCTATACTATAATTTAGGTTAACATAAAAGGCAAAGTTATTGTATCAGCTTCAGCCTATAGTTATTCTACTTGGCCATTTTATACTGAGTTCAATTGTAATATCTAAAAGCAATATTTTTTTTCATTATTTATTTGGAGAGTCAATTTTGGTTAAGAGCAACCAGGTCTTGTCTTTATTGTAGTTTGTGAGTAAATTCATGTAATTTCTCACTTAATACTTGATTTGAAGGTTGAGCACGCTATCCATGGTTGAAGTTTTTGGTCTGGTGATTGATAATCACACCAGATGTATTCATTATCATACCGATTTAGATATCATTGCCATCAAGTTTGCTTGCTGCCGCCAATATTATCCATGTTATCAATGTCATCAACAATCAGTAAATCATGAAATTAAACGATGGTCAAAACTGGATTTGCAATCTGAATTAGTGATTTTGTGCGGGAGTTGCTGGCAACAGTTAACTTTCTCTGACTATTCCCAAAATGACAGTAAGTGTATTCATTGTAGAGCTTCATTCAATCCAAAATGTCAACTACATTACAAAATTTATTTCGATATCTAACATAAATTAAATACACTTTTACATAAAAACGAAAACACTCAGCATCATCATAAATACCATAATAGTTATCCTTGTGTACTCACCATACTTAGCCCAAGGTAGATAATACTGTTTTTATGGTACTTTCATGCTTGTTTTATTTTGTTTTTAGAGGAAAGCCACCATGAGGAACTTTGGTCGTTGATACTCGTTCAACGCTTATATTCACTATTTTGCAAAGTCCAAATAGATTTTGGTTGAACATACAATATTCACAAATTTAGTCTAGACTCAAATTGCAAGAACCTAGTCTCTAGATTGTTGTAATTGGTTTTGCTTAGATCAATTTTTAAACAAAAAAAGAAGGTCCACTCAAAGCTGAAAAAATACAGTAATCGATGGTAAATATTGGATAGTTTGCTTGGGTCTAAAGATTTCAGAATCTCATTACTTGAAAATGGTTTAATAAACTGATTATTAAATACAATACTGATCTGAGATGGTTTTAGATCAGAGAACTACATAAATTTTTTAAATGTCGTTGTATTATGTATGAATATCAACTTTTATCAATGGCTGGTCTATTGTGCTTTATGACATGTCCATGCTAACTAATGCAACATGAAGGCAAGTATCATTTTTAGGTGGTGATTCAAAAGTCGAAAATCATATTTTAACAGCGAGTAAGCATCTCCAAGAGAACTTGGTGTATGAATTGTGTATAAGTGAGTTTTCAGTTTTATCCGCAAGCATTATTAAAAGGTCGAAAGTTTCAAGATTTCAGTGTTCAAAATATTCACAACTTGGAGACAAATAATATTTTCATCTGCCTGATCAATCAAGATTTATTGTTTAAATAGTTTAGCAAAAATATTGAGTCTATATCATTTATCACTTTATCAAAAAGATTTTTTCATTTACTTTGCAAGTTAACTTGCGATAACCCACGATGTAAAATCAATAAGATTAGCATTCCGTCGCTTATACTTCCGATATTTTAAATTTTAATCTCAACATCTCCCGGTTTGAATGCAAGTGAAAAAATTAAATGAATCCCAAAAATTGACCCATAAGTACGGTTACTTAACTTTTATCAAGTTTCGACCCATAAAATAACCACATGTTGAAGGGAAGACAGACAATGAACAATCGAATCGAGCCTGTTATGAAATCAACCAGATATGAATCTTCCTGAATGTCGTATACAAAATACCGAGTCAGTGATGTTATATAATTAGAAAGAAGGCAAATCGAATATTGTACTTTACTAGCTATTTACTACTTCTAGAAATCCTAGAAATCCTAAAACTCTGCAATTGAGTGTAAGTTAAAGGAAGCAAAATGTGTTTATAGTCAATACCAGAGTTCATTATGCGAGGTTTGGGTGATGTTTGCAAATATTTTTTTACAACTGTATTCTACTTGCCACTAATGACTATTATTAAATAATGTTACTAGATTTGGACAAGGGAGCACAATTATCTGTAAATGCTAGCTCTCAAACTAAGAGTAATTTTTGATTTCATGGATGTTATTTTTATTTCTAGACAAAATTTATTTGGTTTGAAGATAATCATAACTAAACTGGTATTGTGTTCTCTATAGCGCTTACAAAGACTGGTTGCAATCGGGTTGGAAACAAAATCAATACCGATTCCGCTTCTATGCTTACTTTGCTTACAATACGTCTCTATATCAGCTCATTTATTGGGGCTATGGTTCCTAACATACCTAGTTGCCACATTTTTCTCTTACTACATGGAGAAAGTTGAGATATTATCGGACTCTTCTCTTTATGGTAATTTGCCGAAAATGAAATCAAAGTTTTATTTCAATTACCGAAAGCTCCAGAAGGGGAAGTTAAGATGCGCATGATTAAATTTTGAACAAGGTATATAAATAAATTAATTTGAATTTAACTGAACTAAAACAATGACTAACACAATGGCTAATACAAAATTCTATGATCCAACAACAGCAGCTTATTTCAATCCAAAAGTTGATCGAAGAAATGTGATCATTACCGGAGGAAATTCTGGAATTGGATGGTATACAATTTTACATTTATATTTACATGGGTATAATATATTTATATTAGGTAGAAATGAGAAGAAAATCAATCAAGCTATTGAAGAAATTAAAGTTGAAGCTGATAAAAGAATTGAAAAGTATACCGAAGAGGAAAAAAAATCAAGATATTTAGGTTCATTTAATTATATTTATTTAGATTTGTTAGATTTGCTGACAGTAGCTAAAGCTGCAGAAGAATATGCAAGTAGAGAAGATAAATTACATATTTTAATCAATAATGCTGGTTTGTTAGGAGCACCTTTTGAAATTACGAAGGACGGATATGAAATTTTATATCAAGTGAATTTTGTCAGTCATTTCTTATTAACATTGAAATTAATTCCTCAATTAGAAAATGTTGCTAAAGAAGGTAAAGTTGAACCAAGAATTGTTAATGTTGCTTCATTTGGTCATAATTTTGCTTATAAATATTTTCATCCATCAAATAAATTAGATTGTTTCCCAAACATGATTTATAACTGGGTTAGATATGGTAATGCTAAAGGAGCTGAAATTCAATTCAGTAATGAATTAGCCAGAAGATACAAAAATATTTTATCAATATCTTTACATCCAGGGATTATTATGAATACAGATTTGTATAGGTATAGTAAAAATGCTCCAATTACAGGGTTTTTTACTAAAAAAGCATCAAATGTTGTTGATGCTTGCGTTGGGGTTGATAATGAACAAGGAGCAACCGCTACTTTAAGAGCTGCCTTAGATGATTTAACTATCAAAGACTATTCAGGAAAATATTTAACTACTGGAGGACATGAAGGTAAAACTACCAAAATTGTAAGTAATATTGATAACTGCAAGACAACTTGGTCATGGAATTTAGAAAATTTGAATAAAAAGGGTTTCAATTTACAAGGTTATGAATGATTTTTTTAAAACACGAAACTTTAACAGAACATTCTATTTTTTTAAATATTGATTTATTCAATTTTTAATGTATATGTGTTTAATAGGTGACTTGAACTGTATTTCGCCTTGTAGCCTTTTTTTATTAATTCTTTTGTAGAGTTTGGAGGTAAATTGTAAATTTTAGGTCGAACACTTTAATACATAATGTTTGCTGGTAAGGTCACTTGTTGGTACGTTTGCAGTGGCTGACATTTTATAGATCCCTGTGTAGGTACAATGTTGGTTTGGATGTGTTGGGCAAAACTCTCGTGCATGATTAGCATATGCATTTACTGAACTAAAATTTTTAAGGTTACACTCATAGGGAATGTTTGTTGTTCTACATAGACCTAGGGTGGCGTTACATCTCTAAATTTTGTTGTTGAAATGATTATCCGATCACAAGACTACAAATCACAACTAATATACCGTGTTTTACTTGTGAATTCGATGGTATATGGTATATGGTATATGGTATATGGTATATGGTATCTTAAGTCTACGCCATAGACGAACCTCAGATTCTGGTTCCAGAGTGGCCAACAAACATTAAGGTTGATTAAATATACTCGGAGCAACCAGAGCTTGTTCTAGACTTCTCTATAGTATCGGAGATGCAAGATAACCCGAGAATCTATTTTTATTTTAGATTAAACCGAACCTGACAAAGCAAACTACAGAGAAAAAAATTTCATGTATACACACACAGACAGACAGACACAGACACATATATTTATTATCAAGTAAACAATATCAAGTAGGCACTATCTGTATGTAAATTTCAATTTTGTTTTTGTCTCTATTGGGATTAGTGATGTATCTATTGTACCCGCGATTGTGGCTATCTGTGTGTCAAGATCACCTAGCCATACCGGACTTAGTTGGAAAAAAAAAAAAGACCCAGACCCAGACTCAAACTCACGCCCTGCTTCATAGGCCGGAGATAATGTCAATAAAAAAAGATAATGAATAGAACGTTCAAAAAACAGGGAAAAAAAATACAAATTGAAGGAGGGAAACAGGTTATCACTATACAAGCTATATATTGAGTGATACCCAGGTATAGATTAAGCTAGACTTTGATGATTATGGGTTGACTATATTTTTAGACACAACCGTTGAGATATGTCAAAAGTTTAATTTTGGCTATCGCCGTTCACCGACGACTGGCTGCAGATTTTCCGAGTATACATGAAAATTTCACAAGACAATTTATGCTTGCTGTAGTGAAAAATCTGATGGGTTTAGGATCGTAAATAGAATGATTAAATTGGTACACATCCAAATCATCGGATTTAATAATAGTATAAATAAAAAATAAAAACCCAATAACAAAAAATTAAACCGAAACAGACAAGGTCAGTTAAAAAACAAAAAAAAAACAACTGATTCTAAAAAACTAAGCTTATATTAGACAACTCACCTGATTTTGCAAAACTTGTATTTTGAAAATAGTCACAATTATCTAATTTTCAATTTAGAAAGTTAGAATTATATCAGGTATTTTTCTTATGTATTTAAAATTTTTTTTTTTTTGGGTTATTTCCATTTAGTCTAAATAAAATGACAAGTTATGATCCAACTGATGGCAAGTACTTGAATCCAACTGTGGATCGAAGAATTGCTATTGTCACTGGTGGCTATAGTACTATTGGTATATATACAGTATTGCATTTGTATTTACATGGATATGTGGTATACATAATGGGAAGAAATGATTACAAGATCAAACAAGCCATAAGCCAGATCAAACAAGAAGCACAAATCCGGGTTAAGAATTATAGTAAAGCTGAGAAAATGGATCGATATTTGGGGGATTTGAAATCAATTAATGTTGATTTAAGTAATCTAATATCAGTTAATGAGGCTGCAAAAAAATTCAAACAAGATAATGATAAATTACACATTTTAATTAACAATGCTGGATTAATAGGTGCTCCATTACAATATACTCAAGATGATTATGAAATTCAATATCAAGTTAATGTGATTGCCCCATTTTTATTAACATTAAACTTAATTCCTTGCTTAAAAAATGTTCAAGATATGACTCCTCGAGTTATTAATGTTTGCTCAACTATTTATAAACAATTACCACAATTCCTACCTCCAAATTATAAATTTGAATCATCAATTTATGATTTTATTACTCGATTTGAAAGGTATGCAAATTCAAAATCTTCATTAGTTCAATTAACTTTACAATTCGCTCAAAGATTCCCATCAATATTATTTATCAGTGTTCATCCTGGTTTCGTTATTGGGACTTCTCTATATCCCGATAATCATTTTTATAATTTGATATCATTACCAGTAGTTCGAACTGTGCAATTATTTACCGGGGTTAGTCGTGAGCAAGGGGCATTGGCATCAATTAGAGGTGCTCTTGATGAATCATTAACTTTAAAACATAATGGCTGCTACCTCACTACTGGAGGTGAAATTGAACCATTAAATTCTCAAGTTCAAAATCAAGCTAATTGTGAATTAGTTTGGCAATGGAATTATGAAAAGCTAAAATCGAATGGGTACATCGACCAGGAATAAAGATGTAAATTCGAAAACTTAATGATGATGTATGATCGCGTATGAAACTAGTATATAGAAAGAGCTTTAATATATATGAGTACAACGACACTGTAGCAAGAAATGACAAAAGACCAAATCACTGAAATACACACTTGGGATGACAGGTAATTTATAAGAATTTGTCATAATTATAGAATCTGAAGTAGAGGACTGTGAGAATTAAGTAATATGAGGATAGCTAGATTGGAGATATTAAGTAATACGAGAGTTTAGCAACCACAAAGTTTAGTTTGAATAGGACTAGTTAGCTCAATGCTACCTTATAATTGGCATAATGTGAACTGTCAATGTAGCTCTTAACCTTTAATTATGCTCAATACTCATAGAATAACTGATAGATACAAAAATGGGGCAATAACAAACAAACAAAAAAAAAACGTTGCTAATCTCTGGTCATTAGGTAATTGAGTTAATACTATTTCTACAATCAATACTAGTTTCCAACCTCTCTACGGTGCTATTACTCTTTGTTTACTATAGTTAATTTATCCGAGGTTCATTAAAAATGAAAAAAACCGAAAACTATAAAATAATGATAATAATAGCCGAAGTATTAGGTAAGAACTATTGAGAAATATTGCTAAACAATACTTAAAAAAAAACATTGAAAATGATCATCTTTGTATCTCTTTCAAATGTAAATATTCATTTTTCCAGAATATCTATGATTTGATCACCATCAAACATATTGGTTATCACAGTAATTATAATCGCATTGTCTATAAACCACAACTATACATCAGGTATAAAATTACAGTAAAACACAACTATACATCAGGTATAAAATTACTGTGACTATAAAACCATTGTCTATAAATCAGCTACACTTACATTGACTATAAATTGTTCCATTGACTCTATATTAATTAATTAATGTTCTAGATTATTGATTACATAATTATTTTGTTATCTATTTCCTATTTTGGCAGGCTTAGTCAGCAGCGATAAATTTATTATTTTTTTGATAAATGAAATGACACAAATGACAATTTTAATAAATGATCAATTAATTGTTTTATAATATAAAGAATAGTAGTTTTATGGGGTTATTTCTGATATTATCGTATGTATAGTATAGGGAAGAACGGATCTATTAAGACTTTTGTAAGAATGATTTACTAATGTAGAACAATTGTTGGTATAGTTTATCCTATAATTAGTAGTTATAATTGTCTTCAATGTTATTCTACAATTATTAATAAATTGGATTCAAGTTTGAAACTTGGAGGTTATACGATCCCAATTGGATTGTTATTTAATCAAAATGAAACAATCAATGATCAATCTTTACAGTATTATTTAATTACCATTCAAAAATGGTTTATTTATTGGATTGTATTTGCTAGTTTCCAGTTAATTGAATCGATTTTTTTCTTAAAACAAATTATTCCATTTTATTTTTTTTGGAAATTTTTAGCTAATATTTGGTTAATTTTACCATTTATCAAATTTAATATGATTAATAATAGTAATAATATAAAAAATTTTGATCAAGCTAAAGATTGGTTGGAATTTAATCAATCGGGTTTAGGTCAAATTTATTTTATTTATTTAAATCCAGTTTTTAATGATTTTATGCGATATTTAAATGATTGGAATTGGCCTTATAGTAATTTATTATCATTTTATGATTATAAAAATAAACCTGTTGGTCCCGATTCTGATTCAATGTTTGAAAATTCTTATGTGGTAGTTAAATCATTAAAAAATCGATTTTATGGTGATGATAAACAATCGGAATCTGATAAATTTTCAAAAAACAATGATTTATCTACTTCATCATCTATAGATTCCAAATTTGATTTAATTTCTCAATTGAGTAAAAAAAATTCGGGTCCAGATTTAAATAATTCAAGCAAGAACTCAGGTGATTTTGGTAAAAATTCGAGTAAAGATTCAAATGATTCGGATAAACATTTGAGTAAAGATTTAAGTAAAGATTCGAGTAATGGTTCTGGTAACAGTTATAGTAAAGATTCAACTTCAAAATCTAAACGTAAAAGTTGGTTTTGGTAGTTTGATTTAGGTTAGGATTTGGTAGTTTTTTGGGTTAGGAAGTTGATTTTGGATAATGCGTATTGGGTTGATTAACGCAAATTATGATTATATACTAGTTCAATACAAGAGGATATAATTACATGTAGTATCATTCAAAGAAAGGAAGAACTTCAATCTTAAGAAATGAAAAACATGATTATTTGCATTTTCAATGCATATTAGGAAATAGGAGTAATTAACAATAGCTGAAAATCTATTTTACTACAGCCTTAAGATAAAATTAATTTCTCTTTCTTTTCTTTTAACTAGCAAAATAAGAGAGATCAGGTTTCAAGACTAAAATCGGTATTTGACCTCAAAATTTTGAATAAATTAGACTATTCATTAAAATGATATTGAAGCTATAATTAATATGCTTACGTGTTTTACATTGATTTTCTATTAGTCCATTATATTATTTTTGTTATTTCATCATATTTACAAGATGGTGATCAGGGTTTGTGTCACCTAGACCTATTTCTGGTTTAAATTCAAATACTTCATTACCAAATCTTTATCTGATTGTAAGTCTAATTGTTTATTATATTGGTCAACAATTTTTTGTCCTGATTTTCTTAATTTAGATGGTACAAAGGAATTGGGTAAAACTGGGGTTTTATACAAACCATCAAAAGCTTCGATAGGTTTCAATTTATCAGATCTAATTTGATTCTTTTGCATTATAACATCACGTTCGTTTTTAGATTCATATTTAGTTGATTCTAATAACTCAGGTGAAATTTCGGGCCATACGAATGGTTCAAGCATATCAATAGTCATTTTTTTGTATTGAGAAGCTCTATATCTTGCATATTCATCTCCTCCACGAGTGAATTTTGCATGTAATAATTGTACTGTTACGTTTAATGCTCTTAATCCATAAATATTCCAAAGATAATCTCTCAAATCCATTTTATTAAAATTTCTAGGAACCAAAAACTTAGCTTGGTAAGGTGAATGTTTAGCATTTGGTCTCAATAGTACTACTCGAGCCTTGGGGAAGTATACTTTCTTCTCACCAACTCGAAAATGGGGTTCTCCCATAGCGATTTCTTCTTGAAGTTTTTCAAAATTTCTTCTTGATATTTCGTCAGATCGAGATCGATATTTGATTGGCACTGGTTTTCCCGCCTCTTCGTATCGCTTTCTTATCTCAGTACTAGGGAAAAGAGTCTCTTTGACTCCCTGTGAAATCAATGGTGGCCTAACTTTTCTATACCCATATCTTGGTTTGTCCAAAACAACATCATTTACGTTGACTTTGGGGTAATTTTTAGCAATTTCCTTATAGTGCAATGATCGAGTAAACTGAATCGACATCGACCCAAACATTCCCCGGCACCTCTCCATTACAACTGATAATTTTACTCTAGTCAATACCAATCTCAAGTCTAACTTTCCAGAGGTTTTTGAAAATTTTCTTTTTGTGTCAGGTCGTGTTTTTTGGCGAAAAAAAGTTGATAGATGAAAAAAAAATCCAAACGGTCAAAATGGCAACAGAGTAAGCTTGTAGGTTAACTCGTGTCATACATCTGATCATCAACAATATTGGGAATCAACGATGGGAGAAGTGAATGGGAACGAGGATCCATATTACTATGAGGAAGATGGGCAAAGTATCACCCCTGAAGATTGTTGGACGGTGATATCATCATTTTTCCAAGAGAAAGGGTTAGTATCACAACAACTTGATTCTTTTGATGAATTCATCGATTCCACAATTCAAGAGTTGGTATGGGAAGATAGTCATTTGATCTTGGATCAACCCGCCCAACATACATCCGATCATGATCATGAAAATAGACGATACGAAATTACATTTGGGAAAATTTATATTTCTAAGCCAACTCAAACTGAAGGAGATGGTACTACTCATCCAATGTTCCCACAAGAGGCCAGATTGAGAAATTTGACATATTCATCTCCGTTATATGTAGATATGACTAAACGAGTGTTTAAGTCTGATGATAATAATAGAAAACCTGATAATGAATTAGAATGGATTGAAGAAAAAGTCGAAGATGAAGAACCTCAAACTAAAGTATATCTTGGGAAAGTGCCAATCATGTTACGATCCAAATTCTGTATGTTACGTGATTTAGGTGAACACGAATTTTATGAATTAAAAGAATGTCCTTATGATATGGGTGGTTATTTTGTTATAAATGGGTCAGAAAAAGTTTTAATTGCTCAAGAAAGGTCAGCAGCTAATATCGTTCAAGTTTTCAAGAAAGCAGCTCCTTCTCCAATATCTCATGTAGCAGAAATTAGATCAGCTCTTGAAAAAGGTTCCCGATTGATTTCTTCAATGCAAATCAAATTGTATGGTCGAGATGAAAAAGGGATTTCTGGAAGAACTATTAAAGCAACATTACCATATATTAAAGAAGATATACCCATAGTTATTGTTTTCCGAGCTTTAGGTGTAGTACCTGATGGTGATATCTTGGAACATATTTGTTATGATGCAAATGATTGGCAAATGTTGGAAATGTTGAAACCATGTGTTGAAGAAGGTTTCGTTATTCAAGAACGTGAAGTTGCGTTAGATTTCATCGGTAGAAGAGGGGTCTTAGGTATTAGAAGAGAAAAACGTATCCAATATGCCAAAGATATTTTACAAAAAGAATTATTACCAAATATTACTCAAGAAGAAGGGTTTGAAACTAGAAAAGCATTCTTCTTAGGTTATATGGTAAATAGATTATTATTGTGTGCTTTAGAAAGAAAAGAACCGGATGATAGAGATCATTTTGGGAAAAAAAGATTGGATTTAGCAGGTCCATTATTAGCTAATTTGTTCAGAATTTTATTCAAAAAATTAACCAAAGATATTTACAATTATATGCAAAGATGTGTTGAAAATGATAAAGAATTCAACTTAACTTTAGCTGTCAAATCTCAAACTATTACTGATGGTTTGCGTTATTCATTAGCTACAGGTAATTGGGGTGAACAAAAGAAAGCAATGAGTTCTCGTGCTGGTGTTTCCCAAGTTTTAAATCGTTATACATATTCTTCCACATTATCACATTTAAGAAGAACAAATACTCCAATTGGTAGAGATGGTAAGATTGCAAAACCAAGACAGTTGCATAATACTCATTGGGGTTTGGTTTGTCCTGCAGAAACTCCAGAAGGTCAAGCGTGTGGTTTGGTGAAGAATCTTTCGTTAATGACTTGTATTTCTGTTGGTACTGCTTCTGAATCTATCTTATATTTCTTGGAAGAATGGGGTATGGAACCATTGGAGGATTATGTTCCATCAAATTCTCCTGATGCTACTAGAGTTTTCGTTAATGGTGTTTGGGTTGGTACCCATAGAGAACCAGTTCATCTAGTTGGAATAATGAGAAGTTTAAGAAGAAAAGGAGACATTTCTCCAGAAGTATCTATTATTAGGGATATCAGAGAAAAAGAATTCAAAATTTTCACAGATGCTGGACGTGTTTATCGTCCTTTATTTATTGTGGATGATGATCCAGAATCAGACACTAAAGGGGATTTGATGTTAAAGAAAGAACACATACATCAATTATTAAACTCAGAATACGATGAATTTGATGACGATGACCAGTCAAGTTACGGTTGGTCTTCTTTGTTAAAAGATGGTGTTGTCGAATATGTTGATGCCGAAGAAGAAGAAACTATTATGATTGCAATGACACCAGAAGATTTGGAAGCAAGTAAAGGCACAACTCGTGAACAAGAAATCAAAGACGAATTGGATCCTGCCAAACGTATTAAACAATCTTTTTCTGGTTCAAGACATACATTCACTCATTGTGAAATTCATCCTTCAATGATTTTAGGAGTAGCAGCGTCAATTATTCCTTTTCCTGATCATAATCAATCCCCACGTAATACATATCAATCTGCGATGGGTAAGCAAGCTATGGGTGTCTTTTTAACTAATTATGCAGTTAGAATGGACACAATGGCAAATATTTTATACTATCCACAAAAACCACTTGCAACTACTAGATCTATGGAACATTTGAAATTTAGAGAATTGCCGGCTGGTCAAAATGCTATTGTAGCAATTGCATGTTATTCTGGATATAACCAAGAAGATTCTATGATTATGAATCAATCTTCAATTGATAGAGGTTTATTCAGATCCTTATTTTTCAGATCTTATATGGATTTGGAAAAGAGACAAGGTATGAAAGCATTAGAAACATTTGAAAAACCATCTAGATCTGATACATTAAGACTTAAACATGGAACATATGAAAAATTAGATTCTGATGGTTTGATTGCCCCTGGTTTGCGTGTTAGTGGTGAAGACATTATCATTGGTAAAACTACTCCAATTCCACCTGACACTGAAGAATTAGGTCAAAGAACTCAATATCATACCAAAAGAGATGCCTCAACTCCATTGAGAAGTACAGAATCTGGTATTGTTGACCAAGTATTAATTACAACCAATGGTGATGGAGCTAAGTTTGTGAAAGTGAGAATGAGAACTACTAAAATTCCTCAAATTGGTGATAAATTTGCATCTAGACATGGTCAAAAAGGTACTATTGGTGTTACCTATAGACATGAAGATATGCCTTTCAGTGCTAAAGGTGTGGTACCTGATTTGATTATCAACCCACATGCTATTCCATCACGGATGACAGTGGCACATTTGATTGAATGTTTGTTATCAAAAGTTTCGGCTTTATCTGGTCTTGAAGGTGATGCTTCACCATTTACTGACGTTACTGCCGAAGCTGTTTCTAAATTGTTAAGAGAACATGGTTATCAGTCAAGAGGGTTCGAAGTTATGTACAATGGTCATACTGGTAAAAAGTTGATGGCGCAAGTATTCTTAGGACCAACATATTATCAAAGATTAAGACATATGGTTGACGATAAAATTCATGCTAGAGCAAGAGGACCTGTTCAAGTATTAACAAGACAACCTGTTGAAGGTAGATCAAGAGATGGTGGTTTACGTTTCGGGGAAATGGAAAGAGATTGTATGATTGCTCATGGTGCTGCAGGATTCTTAAAAGAAAGATTGATGGAAGCATCTGATGCATTCAGAGTTCATATTTGTGGTATGTGTGGGTTAATGTCGGTGATTGCCAATTTGAAAAAGAATCAATTTGAATGTCGATCATGTAAGAACAAAACTAATATTTATCAAATTCATATTCCATATGCTGCAAAATTATTATTCCAAGAATTGATGGCGATGAATATTGTACCAAGATTGTATACTGAAAGATCAGGTGTGACTGTTCGTGTATAATCGAGTTAATGGTGTTAGAAAATGGATAATTTTCACTGCAAGGAAGAGAAAAAAAAAACCTCGTATTAGATATTAGCCTGGGGCGTCTTGTAATTTTACTAAATATATAAAACATAATACATGAATAATGATAATGATAATAAATCCTCTTAATTACATAATAAGTAAATTAGATATTATTATTTACAAGCCCATTATATATACAAATTGTAACCTAAACCAAATTTACAACTGAATGAATTAAATCATTTAAACTTGGCGTATTGAACCTCTATTTCTTTGATAGTTGAATTATATTTCTGACAACTGAAAACAAAACAAAAACAAAAAAATAGGATCTATTTCGTGAATATTTTTAAAACATCATATGTCAAGAATCTATTTCCATTAATCTTTATACATCATGGGTTAAGTATCTCTTTTTCAATTCTTCACCCATTTTCTCCTTCCTCTTTAATTCAGCAAGTTTTTTCTGCATATCCACAGTTTCATCAGCAAATGCAATCAAATTATCCTTATAAGGATGTTCATCTCCATCGTATAACTTAAGTCTATCCATTCTCGCCAATCTTAACTTATTCTTAGGTATCATTCCTTTGACTGCTCGCTTCAAGATCTCCCCATACCCTTTATTAGCAATCATTCTCTCCATCGGAATCAAATTCAAACTACCAGGACGACTAGTATGCGACCAATACAACTTATCCTTCATCTTATTACCACTAACCTTCAAATGAGCACAATTTGTCACCACAACATAATCTCCATGATCTCTATTAGGCGAATAAGTTGGTTTGTGCTTTCCTTGCAACGTCACAGCTATACTAGCAGCCAACCGACCCAAAGTTCTCGTCTCCGCAGCAACATCCACATGGTGCCACACTCTCGTCAATGCAACCACCGAATTCCCTATCCGTTGTGACATCGTCTTGGTGTATTGTCAACTTTCTTTATAAATCTGAAAAACTTGAAAAATTTCACCTCTAAAAAACTTTGGTCGTGTGTATGGTTCAAAAAAATTGTTGATGAAATTTCAAGACATTAAATAAATTTCGATAATTTAAGCGATAAGTTGATTGACATCGATTTATAGGGAACCGTTTCTAGTTGACCTTGTTGTGGTATTTCCTCAGATCTTTGATTCTAATCTGAAATTTTGTTATGTTTTTCCTAAAAGATTTATCACTAAATTTGACGTTGCATCCATCATATTTCGGTCCTCAGATGGATCAATATTTAAGAGATAAATTATTAAGTGATGTGGAAGGAACATGTACGGGTCAGTTCGGATATATAGTGTGTGTGCTAGATTGTATGAACATTGATGTTGGTAAAGGTCGAATTATTCCTGGATCAGGAAAAGCTGAATTCGAAGTAAAATATCGGGCCGTGGTATGGAAACCGTTTAAAGGTGAAGTTGTCGATGCTGTTGTATCCACAGTTAATAAAATGGGATTCTTTGCTGATGTAGGACCTTTATCAGTTTTTGTAAGTACGCATTTAATTCCATCTGATATGAAATTTAATCCATCAGCAAACCCCCCTGCTTATGTTAGTCCTGATGAACAAATCGAAAAAGGATCAAGAGTTAGATTGAAAATTGTCGGTACTAGAACCGATGTCAATGAGATTTATGCAATTGGAAGTATAAAGGAGGATTATTTGGGACCAAGTCCATTATAAGTCTGGCACTAAAATTAACTAAAATTGGGAATATTTTCGGTATTTTACTCATACCATTTTAATAGAATTGTATAGTACATGTAATATAAAAATCACTATGGACCTATGTACATGATTACTTAACCTTAATTCGATTGGCTTATTCTAGATTCGATATTAATCGCATTTTGGTCATTATCATTATTTTGGTGATCATCTCTTGAACTAGCCGACCCAACTTCATCAACATTCATCAGCTTATTATTTGACTGGCTAGATTCACCGGAAAAAGTGTCAAGCACATCCAATCTTGTAGGCACAATTTGGGGATGATAATTCATAGGAATTCTCATATTGTCAATATTTTGAACCAGTGAATCTATCCTCTCCTTTAAACCAAACTCTTCATTCAATTCAATTCCCAATAACCCTTTAACTTT
Organism: Suzukiozyma pseudoglaebosa; assembly: GCA_030705115.1. Taxonomy (NCBI): domain Eukaryota; kingdom Fungi; phylum Ascomycota; class Pichiomycetes; order Serinales; family Debaryomycetaceae; genus Suzukiozyma; species Suzukiozyma pseudoglaebosa. Next base: position 51,404 of record JANIWI010000040.1, on the reverse strand, counting down.
TTGACGTTTTGATCCATTCATCTCGTGGGTATCTTTTACTGTGTACGGTGAATTCCTCAGTTCTGGTGAAGGCAAAATATTATGTCCATCTTTAGATGATAGATTTTGACTATTTTGAGTTAAACCATAATTAAAATCGTTATTATTTGAAACAGTATAAGGTATATTACCTTGAAGTTGTATATCAGCATTGTTATTTCCTTCATGTTGCAAATTGGTTCCACCTGTTTCATTTTGCAATATACCTGACAGAAGTTGTGGGTGCGTTGAATTTGACTCAGTATTTGAACCTATCAGTGACAAAATACCTCGATCTCTCCCTGACTTATTGGTCCAACTTTGTCGTTGTGAATTTTCTCTGACATTAACTGTAGAGCTGGTTAGTTGTGGCGACACTGAATTACTAAATGTAGAACCTGAAGATTTTTGATGAAGCTGCATAAGGTTCGTATTTAGCATATGAGAATATTTATCTTTCAACTGGTTCAAAGTTGAGACTTTTCTTCGGTAGAGACTTTCTAAATTCCGTTTTTGTATCAAATTGTCTTGTGCGGTTAAAAGCTGTTTCATACTATCTGGATAACCTTGAGTATTAGTGGAACCCTCCTGTATTTTAATTCTTTCTTCCGTATAAACTCTCTCAACTGCTGCAACTTCTGCCTCAAATTGAGACTTAATATACGCTCGCAATCGTTCTGATTTCAAATTGAAATCATTTTCATGCTCTGATAGGTTCACTGGCTGAGAACTCTGATTTATACTATGAGAATCAGTATTTAAGTAGCTCGAAGGTGAGCTCAAATTATCATTGGTTGAATCCTTTGAATGATTTATTGCATTCATTGGATTCGAATTGTATTGAACAAAATTTCCTGTATTGGTACTCAGATTTATCGGTGCCAAACTAAAATTCGTGGAGTTATTGTTTGATAATTGTAATACATCGCCTGAAGTATTTGTGTTGCCTGTGGCATTGTAGATAGACTCGGTTTGATGTCTATTAGTTCTGGAACCTGCTAATGAACGCCGCATTGATTTTTCCAAAAGCAAATTTGGGTTACTTGAAATTCCTCCAATATTGGAAATGGGGGTACTAAAGTTGTTAAGTAGGTTGTTCGCTGGAGTAGTAATCGCCTCATTTGATCTTTGTCTTTGTACTTTAGCAAGTGGTATGTCATCATCATCTTCTTCTTCATAATCATTCTCGCCTTGTTGCCCTTGCTCTTGTGTGACATTCCTCCTTTGACTTTGATGATTATCTAGGTTATTTCCATGACTATACAGGTTTAGACTACTAGTGGAACTGTACAGATTTCCATTTTGATAGGTATGTAGCTCATTTAGACTTTGAGCATTCAATGCAACTGGTAATCCTTCTGTATTATTGGAGTTTTGGGTTGATCCAGAATCCCAAAATTGGACATTATTGGGAATAGATCTGGACATATGTGTAGCATTAGAATTTAAAGAATGAATGGAGTTAGAATGAGTTTCCAAGTTTGATTCTTGAGGTTGTTGAAATGGCCGAGGTTTTCTTGATGGTATGAAAATGTTTGGAACCTGTCTTCTTGGGTAATTTATATCACTTCTGGAGTTTGAAGTCGAAGAAAAATTGTTTTTACGTTTGTTAGAGTTGTGAAAACTCTCCGTAGAATCCAAATTTCGTCGATTTGAAGAAGATACATCAGCACTCGTTGAATTTGCGGAAATTTTAGGGTTCCCTCGAGACGAGGCATCTAATCGATTAGCATTATTTGGGATCAGATTACTTATTAGTTCACTGCTAGATGAAACCTTTACTTCAGTGCCCAGGATCGGATTCGCACCATCACTAAAGTTATACTGATCAGTCGAAATTGTATGATTTGTAAGATCGATATTAAAACTATTGTTAGAGTTAGACCTTACTCCATTCCAAGTTGAGTTGGTAGATGCGGGTCTTTGGGAATCGTTTTGCTGATTTAAATTCAGCCTTCCTGTAATATTGTCATCTGTTAGGTTTGAAGCTTTAACTCCATCTTGATTTGCTTTTGATAGGGTATCAGTTTTCCCATCTGTAGCACCCTGTTCATCTTCACTGTCACTACTCAAACTAATGATTTCAATCTCCTCTTGAAGCATACTAGTGTTTGATTTTTCTGCGATAGGTTTCTGAGAAACTTGTCTCTCCTTTGAAGTATCTTCTTTGTTAGATACAACTTCCCAAGTCCCATCATCGTTTAACCTGACCAGATCGATTTCTTCACTTACTTTGCTGAGAATGTCTTCGAAATAATCAGATATTGCTAAATCATCTATATTTATTGATATCTGACAATAAGGACAAATCCAAGTCGGTATTTGCAATTGAGATTGCAAAAATATTAGTCCGTCAAAGCATTGAGTATGTTTACAGTATATTGATTGAACTGGGAATTTCATTCTTGTATAAGACAATGGATCTCTTAAAGTAACTGAGGTATTAGAAACAACAATATCGTCATCCTCATTTTGACTTTTGATATTTTGAATTGTTGCATCACGGTGAATATGAGCTTTTAATTTTATATTACTAATAATCGACTCGCAAGATATAGTTTCAATAAGATAAATGTAAGCTAGATAAGTTTCTTCGGTTTGATAATACAGAATTGTGACTTTATTTTGACTTTGGTTGAGTTTGATGTATGGGGTTAAATCTGCCGGTTTGGCGGTACCTTTTTTACCTTTGATACCTTTATAATTCAGAATTGTTTCCCCATTAGCTTGAATTTCTATAGGTGATGGATATTCGATTGGAACTTCTGATGATGGATTATTTGATAAAATACCACATAGTAAATATAATTTGATGGTTCTAGCTTCATTTGATTTCAATAAGCTAATTTCATCCAAATTCAACAGAAATTTGAATTCAACAACCTCTTTACCTTTAGATGCTCTCAAAATTTGAGGACTACCATAAATAATTCGATTCAATTTATAAAAGGGACTACTTCGAAAATGGAGTTCGCTTACTCCACAATAAGGTTCTGAATCTGTTTTATGATGCACAAACTTTGATGTTGGTTGTCTCAGTTTCTGAGTCGGATTATAATCACCTCGTTCAATTGCATGATATAAATCAGGATAAGAAGGTAACGGCTGACCACTTTGTCTCTTCAAAACCAACGTTCTCATAGCCAATAGTCGTATAGTGTCTTGAAGGCTCACACCTTGATGAAAATATTGTTCTAATCGTTCATACAAGTCACTTTTCTTTCCTGACAATTTAAGACCCATGGATTTGCATAAATCTTTCAACTCTGCAACTTTCATCCTCCCAACCATAGCTATAGTATCTCGACACTCTTCATCAGATAGTCCCTTCGTACCGCCAGTCATCCTGGTATTCTGTGACACGAGACTCTATCTAGTTATTATGTGTTAAAGAGGTTGGTTGCAATGGGTTTTGTTTTTGAAGTTGGTGCGGTTGAGACTCGAACGGCTACAAACTGAAAATTATTTAAATCGTTTAATTAGTAATAAAAATATATAATCAAAAAGTAGTTTAGAAGGTTGCAACCCCTAGCAAAGAAGCAGCATTCTTAGCATCTACTGTAAATTCATCAGTTTCTGGTTTATCTTTATGATCATTTTGTCTTTCCTCTATTTCTTTTTCTAAAGATCTGAAAGTTCTTGAAGACCAGGAGTCTCCACTTGGGGCTTGAGATTGAGGAAGATTATGCTTAATATTGGATAAATTATCTCGATTCAATCTTGATAATCCTCCTTTTGCATCAATAATTCGAATATCTAATCTTATAGTTTCTAAATGTTTCAAAATTTTTCGATGATGATCAACTTTATTTAATGTAAAATTTTTAAAAACTCGTTGAAATTTTTGTTCACTAAATTTTAAAACTTCATCTTTTTCATACAACATTTCTCCTGATATCCGTTTTACTTGCATATTTAAAGATTCTTCAACTTTTGAAGCATATTCCAATGCTCTCAAAGCTTCTTCCCCTTTTATAGGATCAAATGAAGTCTTGCTTCTAATTTTACTAGCTTGAGCTCGTTTGGATTTAGTTTGAGCTTCAGCTTGAATTAATTCTCGCATGATTAAATATCGATTAGTCAAAGCTTCTTTAATTTGAAAGTAATCTTCACTTAAATTTAACGCAGCATCACCTAAAGTCCCCATTTCATTAATTGAATCAACTAACAATAAATCCGATTGTAGTTGAGTAATTTTTGATAATTTTTCCCACATATTTTTCATACCCGGGTGAGTGGTTTCAACTTGTGACATCGCCAGCAATTTATTAGCTAAATCGAATGTTTGTATCGATAATTGCTTTTGCGATTTTTCTTTTCGATTTAGTGCTTTATTTAACTTTTGACATTCAAGATATGCTGATTTTATTAATGGTCTAAATTCACAAAGCTCTTGCACTGGATCATATGGTACTGCCAATTGTTTCAAAGTTTTCCTAACAATCCCACTAGCTACTGATGCTTTTCGATTACTGTTGATGACGGAATATCCAAAATCGTTTTCAATAAAATACACAAATTCTTCATCTCTGATTATTATTGGATTGTTGGAAATTCGATCAAACCATTCTTGCCAAACAATCATCAACTGTTTATTCTCGTCGTCTCCCCCCAAAGGATACGAAGTTGTACTACTGGGTATTATAGGAACAAATACTTCAAGATTGGATATAGTCAAATATTTATTGAATTTAACTGCTTCTTGATATGTTCGACGAATATCAACATATTTTTGTTGTCTGAACTTGGGTAATCCCTTGATTTCAGCATCAAATTTAAGAATTGGATTACCAACTTTATTCCTTTCAATATTAGTCAAAGTAAATCGAATCAGATACTTATTCGTGAATCTTTCCGGAATTAAAGATCGTAACTCTTGCTCAGATAATCTCCCATCTGGACCATAATCGCTACTCTTATTGTCACTTTGTGAGTTCTCCTGGTTTGAAACCTGCTGAGTTGTCTCCACTATTGCTTCTCTAGTTTGTTCTGGTTGAGTTTCTGTCTCCTGCTCTTCAATTTCCTCCGCTGGCTCTGCAAATGGATTGTTATTTTCAAAGTCGTCCGGGTTATAAGCTACTGACGATGCCATATTAGACCAGCTACTATATTATCAATGGTTCAACTTCAATTCAGTTACTTTCAAAATCAAAGATCTGTTCCTGTATATAAGCGAAACCTATAAGTAATACAAAGAGTAGAGAGAATTAATGAATGAATGAAGCTATGAATTGAAGCTATGAATTGAAGCTATGGATCTATTAAGTTGATGTCTTGATTTTGATTGGGGGTTTGTTCTTTTTCGGTGGTTTCATTTTGGTTTTTGTGTTTTTCAATTTCTATATTTTCAAATTCTGTATTTTCAAGTTCTTCATTTTCAATTTCTTTATTTTCAATTTCTTTATCGTCGTCAGAATCATTATCATCAGAGTCAACAATAATTTGACATTCGATTTCTTTCAATATCTTCTCTAGTTCATCATTATCTTGATCAAAGAATTTACGCAATGGTTGTGGTACTTCAAAATCAGAGTCTTTCGAATCAAATCCATCTTTACCATAAATCAACACTAAGTGCTTTAAATCTGAGTGGTCATAAACGAATAATTTAACTGAATCGGTAGTCATGGTTTCAATTGAATAATCAATAATTGAACCGTCGGATCCAGGTTGTGGAATAGCAGTAACATAATACCATTCTTCATCAATGTCAATACTTGCTAATTTTTTACTCCTGAAAAAAAATTCACAATCTGATACAATAACTCCAATTAATAAATATTTATTTGGTTTTGGTAAATCTGATTGTTCAATATAATTTAGTAAATTTTCATAATTGAAAATATTCAAATTTGAATATTTTGTATTCAACAAATTTAGTTCTTCAGTTTTTGAGTATCTCAAATCAATCAATCTTTCTTGTAAATTAGTTAAATCAGTAGCTGCTTCAAGTTTGTTTTCTTTCTTCAAGTGGTTGATAGAATTTTTTAAAAAATTTCGAATTAACTTACCACCATGGGTATTTAATTGCATTATTTCATTTGATAAACCTGATCTCTGTTTTTGAATTTGTAATCGTCGATTATATAAATCAACTATTAGTTCCGAATACTTCAGACTATAGATTTCGGGGTAAAATTCTTCATGTAAAGTGAAAGGTTTTGCCTGATAAGATTCATCATCCAACAGAAGTTGGAATGTTAATATTGGAGCAATGCTTGCAAATCGAATATTTCCGAGATTTTCTTCATCAACCCAAAATAATGAATTTAATGATTCATAAATATTAGCTCCCCTTGATTCCAGATCAATTAAAATAATATAAATATCGTTTTGAAACTCTTCACTAACACTTTCAACAATGGATTTAAAAAGATTATCAAAATTAGGATTTATTTTACTAATAGTCATGTATAATTGTTTGATAATTTCTTCAATCTGTTCAGATAAATTATCAGTATTCAAGTTGAGATTTGGTAGGAAACGTTGAATAAGATTGCTGGAACTTATAAATGATCTTTTGGATATATCTGATAAGAATGCAATGGTTCTTTGTAATTCGACATTAAATTTATAAGTATCTTCATCAAGTTCAGTTTGAGGTACTGTTATATCAGTGTTGGCTTTAAACCAAAAAGGATTATAAGGCAATTCATCATTCTTGTACTCAATTTTAGTTTCAAATACATATTTGTTGAATGAATTCAATTGAGAAAACATTATCAATAGTGGAGCTATATAATTTTTCACCATATATGCTCTTTTAGGCAAGATTACTTGGGGTAAATGGTCTTCTCGCGTATATGTTTGTTTGAGATTAAATATACATTGCTCATCTTCAATCGACGATTCTGAAGACGAACAATTTTTATGATATTCAGTGGTTTGGTAACTGTGATTAGAATATCTACCATCATAATTATTGAATTGATCGTTGCTGTTGTTCACAGCAATCGGATTTCTATTTTCTTGACCATAAGTTCTTCTCACTCGATTATCATGGCCAGTATGGTTTGCATTCACATCGAATTCATATTCTGGTGGCATATAATCTGGCAGTGGCTTCTGAGGATAAAACGTTGGAATGTCCTCCGGATTACTGATTTGAACCGTATCTTGGTATGTAAGAATCGGATTATCACTAGAGCTGGGGGTATCTTCAGAGGTTCCAGCAATTGATTCCAATGGTGGAGTTTCAATCTCGTCAATCGGTTCATTAAATAGATAGGCCACTGCTAACGCAGAATCATTATTGGCTTTCTGTAAAGCCTCCACCGCCTTCTCCCGACTAAATCCCATCTCCATCAACTGTTGTATCTTTAAATCCTCCATCCTCTAACCAAATAATTCAACCAAACTATGTTAAAGTATTAATACCTTGATTAAATCCATCCTCAATTTTTGCTGGCCCCAAAAAATTTACTACCACTGCGCTCTATAAATGGTTCCAGCCGCATAGTAGTAAAATTATAGATCTAGAAAAACCTAAAGATGAACAAACTTTTTCTAACTGAAGTTATAAAAATTGGTATAAAGATTGGTATAATTTGCAAATTTTAAGTGACTATCAACGTAAATTCAAGTATTACAACCAAAAAATTTTACAAATATTCTACTACTTCAAATGTGTACCACCGAGTGGCGCGAGCCGCGCGGTGGTACACACAACGATTTCTTTATGAGTTTAATAGTAGAGATATAAAAATCCAACAAAAATGCAATTGTAAATCAAGAGACAAATGACTTTTTCTGATAATAGAGAATCATAAGAATGGCAAATTTATCTACTAAAATCAGGTTTTGTTTAAATTTTTATAAAGTTTTCTTTGATTTTATTTAGTTTTTGTTTAGTTTTCTTAAGTGTTTTTTTTTTTTTTTTTTTTGGTTTTCTTTTAATTTTTTTTTCAAATTTTCTAATAATAACATCGATTAAACTATCAGAATCATAATATACCAAGGTTTATTGTCATTAGTTGCTTCCCAGATTGTTCCAAATAATGAAATCAAAAAGGTCGTGTACAATTTACCAATGAATCATCGCACGGTTCAATTTTTTTGATGGGTAAATCTTTGGTTGTAAGTGGATGTTAACAGGGAAACTTGGTTATAGAGTCATCAATAGAACAATAATTAGAGGCTGGAGAGTAACCACAAAGTTTTCGAGAATGTCAAGTGAAAATATGAGTACAATCACTCAAGGATTGAGTCAATTAGGGTTGGAACAACCTCAAGGTACTGGTTGTTCATATCCCCAATACAATGTTATAGATGTATTGAGAAACTATATTGCTGATGAATTGAATAAGATTACTCAGGTTGATAAGGAAGTGATTTTCCAGTCGCTTGATTCCCCCAATACTTTGGATAAAGGAGATTTGATTATTCCATTACCTAGATTGAAATTAAAGGGAATAAACCCAAAGGACAAAGCTCAAGAATGGAGTCAGCAATTTAATAAAGGTGGATTTGTGAAAACAGTAAAAGCTGAAGGGGTTTTCTTACAATTTTTCATGAATAAATCCTTATTATATAATTTGACAATTAAAGATTGTTTAATTAGACGAGAAAAATATGGTTATTTACCAATTGGTGAAGGTAAAAAAATCTTGATTGAATTTTCATCACCAAATATTGCTAAACCTTTCCATGCTGGTCATTTAAGATCTACAATTATTGGAGGTTACTTATCAAATTTATATGAAGCTGTTGGTTGGGATGTGACTAGAATTAATTATTTAGGTGATTGGGGTAAACAATTTGGTATTTTAGCCTTAGGGTTTAAAAAATATGGTTCTGAAGAAGCTTTAGAAAAAGATCCAATTCAACATTTATTTGAAGTTTATGTTAGAATTAATCAAGATATTAAATCTGAACTTGAAGCTTCAACTGCTGCTAATGTTGAAGCAGGATCTGATGCTCCAGGTACTTCTAAAACTGATGAGCAAGCTCGAGAATACTTTAAACAAATGGAAGATGGAGATGAAGAAGCTTTAGCTATGTGGAAAAGATTTAGAGATCATTCAATTGAAAAATATATTGATACTTATGCTAGATTAAATATTCATTATGAATTATATTCTGGAGAATCACAAGTATCAAAAGAATCTATGGATCATGTTATTGAAACATTTTATAAAAAGAATTTAATTCATGAAGATAGAGGAGCCAAATTAATTGATTTGACAAAATTTAATAAAAAATTAGGTAAATGTCTTGTTCAAAAATCTGATGGTACATCATTATATTTAACCAGAGATTGTGGTGAAGCAATTAAACGTTATAACAAATATAAATTTGATAAAATGATTTATGTTATTGCTAGTCAACAAGATTTACATTGTCAACAATTTTTTGAAATTTTAAAACAAATGGGATTTGATTGGGCTGATAAATTAGAACATGTTAATTTTGGTATGGTTTTAGGTATGTCAACTAGAAAAGGTACTGTTGTATTTTTAGATAATATTTTAGAAGAAACCAAAGAAAAAATGCATGAAGTTATGAAAAAGAATGAACATAAATATGCTCAAATTGAAGACCCTGAAAAAGTTGCTGATTTAATAGGAATTTCTGCGGTAATGATTCAAGATATGCAAGCTAAAAGAATTAATAATTATGAATTTAAATGGGATAGAATGTTATCATTTGAAGGTGATACTGGTCCTTATTTACAATATGCTCATTCAAGATTATGTTCAGTTCAAAGAAATAGTGATATTAAATATGATGATTTATTATCAGCTAATTATGATTTATTAGTTGAAGATTGTGCTGAAAATTTGGTAAGATTAATTGCTCAATATCCTGATATTTTAGCAAGAGCAATTAAAACTAAAGAACCTTCAACTGTTGTCACTTATTTGTTTAATTTAACTCATGTTGTATCTCAATGTTATGACATTTTATGGGTCGCAGGTCAAGAAAAAGAATTAGCTACAGCTAGATTAGCATTATATTTGGCAGCAAAACAAGTATTATTTAATGGTATGACATTATTAGGGTTAACTCCGGTCGAAAGAATGTAAATATTATATAGTAATTAGAATCAAGTAATCAATTATCATTAGTCATCATCTTGTTTTATTCTTATTAATAGGTTAGGGGGGTTTAAAATTTATTGTGTGGCTGTATGCAGGTTGTCCGGTTTCCGGTTCCGAGGGACAGCCCGAGCAATGGTGGAAGAAATGGAAGAGATAAAAGTTATAATAAGGGATTGTAATTCTTTTTTAAATAATAACAAGACAATTGTGATATGTTATCAACAAGTTTAAGATCTGCCACTAGGTTAGTTTCCAAATCCGCTGCTACTTCCTCAATTGGTGCTGTTAGAACCAAAGTTTCATTGCCAGATTTAGATTGGGATTTCAATGCTTTAGAACCATATATTTCTGGTCAAATCAACGAATTACATTATACTAAACATCACCAAACTTATGTCAATGGGTTCAACACTTCAACTGAACAATTAGCTGAAGCAAAAAGTAAAGGAGAAGTTAAAAAAATTGTTGAATTGCAAAAGGCAATCAACTTCCATGGTGGAGGTTACATCAATCATTGTTTGTTTTGGAAAAACTTAGCACCTGCAAAACAAGGTGGAGGTGAAGCACCAAGTGCAAGCTCTGAATTGGCCAAAAAAATTGAACACCAATATGGGTCTTTAGACAATTTGATCAAGATTACTAATGGTAAGTTAGCCGGAATCCAAGGTTCTGGTTGGGCTTTTATTGTTAAAAATAAAGAAAATGGTGGTGAATTGGATGTTGTAACCACTGCTAATCAAGATACCGTTACTGGACCTTTAGTTCCTTTGGTTGCTATTGATGCTTGGGAACATGCTTATTATTTACAATATCAAAATGTTAAAGGTGATTATTTTAAAAATATATGGAATGTTATCAACTGGAAAGAAGCTGAATCAAGATATTTAGTCAACTAAGATTTTAACTACTAAGAATTCGTATCTAAGAGATATTTAGTCATTTATGACTGAATTTTATATATTTAGAACTAGAATTTTTGTTTTGTTAATGTTAATGAAGTATTAGCTAGTTGTTATAAGAAAATAAAAGAAGAGTGAAAGATTTAATAATATTCATAAGCATTTCATAACGATTGCTTTTTCTTCTATGATCATAAGCATTATATAACCTGTGTTTTTTCAATTTTGTTTGATTTTTCGTTTTTATTCGATTTTTCTTTTGGTTTTTTTTTTCTTTCATCTTCATTTTCTTTCAATTATCGTTATATATTTACCATAGTTGATTAAAGAACTATAAAATTACTTCTATCAATTTCTTAAAGCCCGTAATCTCTCAGCTAATTTGTCTTCTTTTTCTTCAGTCATGTTACTGATTGGTGGGGTAGTAATTTCTACTTTGGTTTCATTTAATCCTTGCTTCATTTCAATACCAGCTTCATCAGCAACTTGACTTAATAAATCATCTACTTGCTCTTGTGGTGTGGTTAATGCATTCACATTATTAGTAGTAGCTTCATAATAATTTGTAGAAGCATCTAAATCTTCAAATTGACTTTCGAATTTCTCCATGACTAACGATATCCTTTCAAGATTCATGGTTTGTAACGCTTTATCCATTCCCTTAATTACTGAAGTCATATTACCAGTGACTGATCTCATTGTCACTGCTGTTTGAACTCGAGATGCAACCGCATCAATCCTAGATGCCAATCTTAATAAATTCACTCGTTCATTTGACTTTCTAATCGCATTTTGAGCATATAATTGAGCAATATCATTATTGCCTTGAGTTAATGCTTTTTTGATTTTTGCCTTCTCTTGTAATTCTTCTTTGGCTGCTTTCGAAGCTTGCCTATTTAGTTGCTTGGCAGTAAATTTTAACTGGAATAAAGACTGTTCCAATCCTGCCATGTTCCAATTCTATTCCTGCCGGTAAACTCGTCTTACTTCCTCCTGTCGTTATCAGAATTCTACCATCAGTGACTTTTCTTTCACCTGCACACAACCCCAAGGTGAAAAATTCCCGATTGAGCCTCAGTTGCAACATGATAATGGAAAACGTTTTCAATGTAGATTCGACCTCGATTGCTTTAGTTGATTGAAGAGAATGTCAGCACCTTGTCATTGTTCTGCTACCACTGGGGAAAAACCAAGTGAAATTGATACCGTTATCCTCGAAGAATTCAAAGATCCAAATCATCCTGCCAATTTAATATGCGAATTATGTAGATTATTTTATGATAATGGATGGGTAACTGGTACTGGTGGTGGGATTTCAATTCGAGATGTTGATGGGCCAAACCCAGATCTAGTATACATAGCTCCTTCAGGAGTTCAAAAGGAAAGAATAAGACCTTGGGAAATGTTTGTAGTTAAATTACCTGATGAAAAATTAATTAAATCTCCCAATGATATACCTAAAGAATTAACAAAATCGTATAAATACAAACCTAGTGCATGTACTCCATTGTTTATGAGTTGCTATACTATGAGGGATGCGGGTGCCTGTATTCATACTCATTCTCAAGCTGCAGTCATGATGACTTTATATGCTGAATCTAGAGGTGAAACTGAATTTAAAATCAGTCATATTGAACAAATCAAAGCTTTACCAAAATTACAATTCAATCAAAATTCAGGAAAAATTGAAAAAATTGGTAGTATGGAATATTTTGATACTTTAACCATTCCAATCATTGATAATACTCCTCATGAAGAAGATTTAACTGATAGTTTACAAGAAGCCATTAAAAATTATCCTGGTACTTCGGCTGTATTGGTAAGAAGACATGGTATATATGTTTGGGGTGAAACTGTTTGGAAAGCAAAGGTATACAACGAAGCCATTGATTATTTGTTGGAGTTAGCCGTGAAAATGGAACAGCTGAAGATTCCTTTACTCAAAGATAGCTAGATGGAGCCACTGAAGATTTCTCAAACAAAATAGCTAGATACTCTTGAAAATTGAACAACTGAAAAAGATTCTTTTAATCAAAATTAGCTAGATATTTTATTTTAATAGTATAACCGATAAATAACTCATTAGATGTAAAGTAATTTGACTCCAGCTTGTTGAATCTAGTTTTTTTCTTTATTGATTCGTAATTTATGACGTTAAATCTTGTTGCTTTCTTTATTGATTCGTTTTTTTTTTTTGTTATTGGATCTTGTTGTTTTCTTTATTGATTCGTGATATTTTTTGTTGATTCATGATACTTTTTGTTGATTTCTATTAATCGAGAACTACTAGTCTTGAAGTGTAAATTGAATTCGATGTTTTATAAAGGATTCTTTGTATCCTTTAGTATATCCCCTTTCACTTTAGACCAATCAATTTCCTTGTCACTATCATCTACTTCTCCCACACAAACAATGTTTCCTCCACGCAATAGATATAACCCCAAGTGTAACTCTTGATTCTCATCTTTGTCGTCTGAATATATTATCCTCTCAATGCAATTACTGAGTACAATATTAGTTGAATTGTCCCAGCCTTGAAGAATTCCTTCAAAAAACCTAGCATCGGTGGTGATAACTCGGACTTTTTCTAGAATTGTTAGTAACCTGTGTTAAAAGTGACATGAATTGACCTTACATACTCTCAGCAAACTGTTTAAGATCTGACATCTAAGTGATTATAATTGAAAGTTTCAAATCTTTATATACTGATGGAGATTTTTCATCTCAGTCGCATAGTAAGAATGCTGCAAAAACTGGTCAAAATAACCACAATGGATGTAACTACACAAATAACCGACTATTCTGATGATTCATTGTTTTTAAATGAAACCAAGCTTACTGAATTACCATTGATCAAAAAAAATCCGAAAAAAATTGATGATTTCTCCACAAATTTTGATGAAATCATTAAATGGGCATCAAGAATAGAGCTACAATCTCTTACTATAAAAGATGCTATTGATAAAGGGATTCAAACTTGGTCTAAACCGGCAAAACCCCAGGAATTATCTCTGCAACTACGGAATAGTATCTCGAAAGTCGATAAGAATATTGCTATGGTAAAAACTAACTTAGATTCCTATAAGACCCAAGACTACAATACTTTTGCTTTGACCTATAAACTTTTGCAGTATCTTCAGTCAGATTTGTACCATTTGAAACAGATCATGGAGATTCAGAATAAAACTCAAATCGAATGTAATAAAGCACTTGGTTCACTTTTTACTGCAGTAAAAAGCGAACAAAATCTTCGAGCAAATGAATATACTAATATAAGAGAAGAAATGGGAGAATTGAAACAATCATTGACGGTTTTATTACCATTAGTTCAAAAAATTTTAAATTCAAATCCTAAAAATCTGATTGATTTGCACTTACAGGCCATTATTGAAGATCAACAGCAATTGACAGATTTGAATCCCAAATTATCAATTGAAAACCAACAGCAAATGAAAGATTGCAAATCCAAATTATCGATTGAAAACCAACAGCAATTGAAAGATTGCAATTCCAATATTTGTGGCTCATCAAATAAAGTTAAAAACACAACTACAAATTGTAACACAGCCAAGAGAAAGAGGCTAGGTTGTATGAAGACCTCGTGGGTTTGGTCTTGGTTTGTTCAGGATTCCTCAGATCCCAATTTCTCGACCTGTGATTATTGTCAAACTGTAGTGAATGCAACAACAAATATTCGACCTAAAAGGCTTGCAGATCATTTGAAGACTCACAACTTGACTAAAGAATCAGTTAACTATTATCGTTCGATTCCTATTGATGGATATGGTAAAACATATACCACAATTCGTGAACCTACACTTGTCTCGGAGTATGTTGAGAACTGTCAGAAGCTTGGTTTTTCTTGTAATTCTTCAACTAAGATGGAAAGCCGTGAATGTCCTACTGTAAATTACCACTCGGATGTTAAACAGAAGCATGAAAATGCTAAATGTCAAAATAAAACACTAAAAAAATCCTTGGCAACACTACAAACGGTTGACCAACATGATCAATTCAGGGATCTAAACTGTTTCATGACGAAAGCTACCAAGAGAAGAATCATATAATGAGGATCTGGTCGTTAAGGTTTATGTATGGAATACTTTAACCGAAAACGGATCAATTCCGATATTGCTATTGACAGATTCAAACAAAAAAGCAATGAAAAAAAATAAAATAATCCGAGACGCATAATTTTGTTAGGCATCTCAAAAAAAATGGTTGCAAAATTTTACGACATATCCGCTATTGCATACCTTTTATGAAACTCCAGTATTAGGCATTATTAAATAATTCAAATTTCTATCAAATTTGTGAGTCATGATGCACAGAAGCCATTTATATTTGCAGAATATCCGATGGATGAGTTATTCAAGTTTACTAGTGCAAAATGTTTGACAAATTGTTTCAATATAATTTAAACCTTTAGCTAGTCAAATGTTTTCTGACAAATTAAAGAAAGTTGAAAGAAATGATCACCGTGAAGCTGAATTAGAAATTTTGCAATCGGATTCGATCCATTCAGTTGAAGTTAGACAGGGTAAATGGCATTCATTTGTCGATTCATTTAAACCTGCTGTTGGAAGAGAGATTCAAGATGAAGATGATTTAGAACGTAGTGAAATTGAAAAGATCAATCATAACGCTGCAAACTCTAGTTTGACTCGAGGCTTAAAAGCCAGACATTTACAAATGATTTCGATAGGATCAAGTATTGGAACAGGTTTGTTTGTTGGTTCCGGTTCTGCATTAATGACAGGAGGACCAGCTGGATTGATAATTGGATGGTTTTTAATTTCAACTGCACTTTATGCTACTATGCAAGGTTTAGGAGAATTATGTGTTACTTTCCCTATTAGTGGAGGTTTTAATGTATATGCTAGTAGGTTCATAGAACCTGCAGTAGGATTTGCAATTGGATGGAATTATTTCATGCAATTTTTTGTATTGTTACCATTAGAATTAGTAGCTGGTTCTATTACAATCAAATATTGGAATGAAGATTTGAATCCAGATATTTTCGTTGCTATATTTTGGTGTGTCATTGTATTTATAACCTTATTGGGAGTCAAAGGGTATGGTGAAGCTGAATTTATATTTTCTACTATTAAAGTGATAGCAATTGTTGGTTTCATTATATTAAGTGTAGTATTGATTGCTGGTGGAGGTCCAACTCATGATTTTATTGGAGGTAGGTATTGGAGAAATCCAGGACCATTTGCCAACGGCTTTAAAGGTGTTTGCTCAGTATTTGTCACAGCTGCATTCAGTTTAGGTGGAACTGAAATGATTGGTTTAACCTCTGCTGAAACTACCAATGTTAGAAAAGCACTTCCAAAAGCTATTAAACAAGTATTCTGGAGAATCACTATTTTTTACTTGATCTCACTTACTATGATTGGTAGTTTGGTTAGTAGTGAAGACAAAAGATTAATTGGGGCTTCATCCGTCGATGCTGCTGCTTCACCCTTTGTTATCGCTATTGTTAATGGGGGTATTGCAGGTTTACCAAGTGTTATTAATGCTGTTATTCTTATTGCCGTATTATCAGTCGGTAATGCTTCGGTTTATGCAACCTCAAGATCATTGAACTCTTTGGCTGAACAAGGTATGGCTCCGAAATGGATGGGATATATTGATAGATGTGGAAGGCCACTAGCAGCAATTGCCATTACTGATATTTTTGGATTATTTGCTTTTATAGCAGCAAGTGATTCTCAAGTTGAAGTTTTCAATTGGTTATTAGCGTTATCAGGTCTTAGTACAATATTTACATGGATTTCAATTAATATGAGTCACATTAGATTTAGATGTGCTTTATCGGCTCAAAATAGAGATACTAGTGAATTATCGTTTGTTTCTCAATCAGGTGTTTGGGGATCTGTTTATGCTTTGACTATTAATATTCTTGTATTGGTTGCTCAATTCTGGATTGCCTTATTCCCCATAGGTGGTGAACCCAACGCATATGATTTCTTTTTATCTTATCTTGGGTTACCAGTTATTCTTTCAACTTGGTCATTTTGGAAACTATACAAAAGAAATTGGAGAATCTATATCAAAGCAGAAGATATTGATATAGATTCTGGTAGAGCAACATTAGATTTTGATTTAATACGACAAGAAAAACTTGAAGAAGAACAAATGCGTGCTAAGCAATTTTTCTTAAAAAGATGGCTCAACTTTTGGTGTTAAATATTGGTACTTAGGAATATATGTAGATAGAATATAGAATATTAATTTAATGAATCGATAGAAATACATTTAATGTAATTTCATTCAGAACTGATTGTTTGCTTACTTATTATTATAACCAATGAGTTATACCTTCTTCATCTTTTTGGTTTGGCTGCAAAAAAAAATTGAAATAGCCCGACGCGGGGGTCGAACCCGCAACCTTTTGATACCACTAAGCGCTTTTGGTGACTTTTTAAGAGTCAAACGCTCTACCGATTGAGCTAGCCAGGCTGTTTTCAAAACTATGTTCAATCTGAATAGCTAAGTGATATAAACCTACTATCTATAGAGAAAATCATGATATAGTGAATTCGAATATAACCATTCTATATATTATTTGCAACTCAAAATACAGCTATTTGTGTAAATTCAGGTTTTCTAGTATTCTCTAAATTCATCTTAACAACTTAAGAAGGAGCCTTTATAATTGTCAGACTTTGTATTATTTTGCAACTTTGTGGAAATTTGAGAAGGAGTAACAGTGCAGCTTAAACAAGACTCGATATCAACAGGTTCGAATTGAAGAGGTTCTGGCTCATGTCAATTTAGAAGAAAATATGCGTCAAATTTAATCCTTTGCTAAGTATTTTATATTATATATTAATTATAAGTAGATATACTATACAAGATGCTATGCTAAATTAAACGATGGTTTTCCCTTATGTGTTTTCGGTTTCATGACTATTCATCAAAATTTTTCTGGACTCTTTATCCAAAATGCTATCTTCATGAATGATAAATTCAGAATTTGGGGTTGAGCCTTGCTTATTATTAGACTCATTATTATTTCCCCATGACATTAGCAGATTGGTTGTGGTATCATTTCTAGTCGCAGCACCACCTGGTGACGATGATGTTTGCTTGACCTTCTCGATGTATGATTCTGAATTCTCATTGTTCTCTGAAGTTATTACCGGGGATGAAGGCATATTTCGAACTGTGGCATTCTTCATGTCCAAATTGTGATCCAAAGGTGTAAGTTTCTCATTAATGAAAGTTTTCAATTGGGGTAAGGATTCAGTATCTTGATTAGACTTCAAATCTTGAGGAGTAAAATTTCCATCTGTAGGAGTTGGCTCGGTATTAAAGAGGGAATTTACCCAATCTTGATGAAACACAGGACTGGATTTCTCTGAAGTTACAAAAGATTTAACCAACATACTTTCAAAATCATTCATATCTGGAGGGTAGTTCTCTTTGTCATCACCATCATCGTAAACATTAATAACTCTAGTATTCGATTTTTCGGCAATCATGGGTGGTGTAATTCCCAGAGTCTGATCTTGTGGTAAGGGATCAATATCAGTCAATGGTCCTCCATAATTGTGTAATTGGTTCATGAAATCATTAATTTCGTTAAAATTTGGTGTTGACAAAGCATCAGGATTATTTGAATGATTATTAGTGTTATTGTTAGTGATGCTATTAGTATTTAAGCTTTGTGGGTTTGATTTTTGATTTTGAATTGCTTGATTTATAGCAGATGGTGTATGAGTTGGTGTTGGGAACCTATGTGATTGTTGAACACTAGGACTAGATGCAAATTTATTTGATCTCTTCGCCGCTATAGCAGATAACGACATAATTTCATTGGAAGTGGATTTGGAAGCTTTATCACAATCCAATCGAACGCTAGGATTTGGTTTATTGTATTGAATGGTATTCGAATACCCGCTGTGATTTGAATTTTCATTATTGCGCTTATTATAATTAGATGTACAAGATTCAATTGCTGCAGCATTGGCCTCTTCTTTCTTTTTTAATTCTTGTTTATATTTCTGTTGTTGCAAATATTTTTTGACAACTCCTTCTGGTCTCATGAACCCTTTATTTCTCAAGAATAAGAAACAAGCATTACACAAAGGACCAAACATTCCATCATAATATTTCTTATCAAATTTTTGAGCTCGATGAATTTCAAAATAATTTGGATGAAATCCAGTTTCAAAATACCTCCAAGTTATAGATTCAACAGTAGCACAGTTAGCATTAACACAAACTAATCCATGGTCTTTGGGTAATTTCGTGTGGTTAATGGTATGTGTTCTTTTAGAATCTAGATCTTCAAAATCAGGTAGAGATTGAAATGAAGATGATTTATTTGTGCTATCAAAATTTTGTTTGGAATTTGAGTTTCGGGTTGGATCATAAGGTGGTTGCTGAGGAGTATATGGGGAACTTTCTTCAAAATCCTCTCCCGCTTCATCATCATTATCTGCATTTTCCGGTTGAACTTCACCTTCATCAATATTCAGTGTGTTTTCATTTTCTTCATCAATTCTATAATCGGCATCATCAGTAGAGTCACTTAAGGCTTCTTCTTGAATAGGAGAAGAAATCAATGGAACTTGAGTAGTCATTGATCTAGTACGTATAGCGCTTAAAGCTTCATTATTGCGTCTATTTCTCTTAGCTGGATTATCTAAAATTTTTGATTGTAAAAATGGAGCCGATTTAAATCGATCTTTGACAGCAGAACTATCATATTTACTTGGTTTATTCATTTTATCATGATTCATTATATTAAACATTGATGGACTTGGGATATTGGAGAAAATTGGTAATGATTTTGTTCTGGTAGCTTTTATGGCTGAAGCCATTGATTGAGAAGATTTCATTTTTTTTTGACCAAAAGATTGTCGATTAAATTGTTGCAGTTGATGGTTTTGATGATGTTGTTGTTTATTGGGTTGTTGAAGGTCGATTTGTCGTTTTTCGGGAATATTTTGTTGATTTTTATGAATTTGAGGAGCTTGATTAATTGTATGTAGTTTTAGTCTAATTTCCAAAGTTAAAGATGATGAGTCAGCATCATCACCAAATAAGAAACTAGCTGATAAATTTTGGCAAACTCTACCTGGTACCAATGTTGTTTTTGAAGACGTAATTAATGATGATAAAACTCCGGAAGAAACAAAAGGTTCATCGGGTTGTTCAGTTAAATCTTTGTAATAGACGGCGTAATCTTCCGAAGTTAAATGGAAGTTCTCAGGGGAGTTATTAATGATCAATTGAATACAAGATTTCAATTCGACCGCTCCTAAAGTGATAAATTCGTCTTGTTCTGTTGTTGGTGAAGGATTATGAATTTGAGCCACTTTCACCAAGTAGGATTGTTTTGATCGGGATAAAAACACAGTAGGTACACTGTTGAATGAATACAACACCTTGAGCTGCATTCGTTTATGGTTTATATCAGTCATTATATGAAAAAGAAGAAGAAGAATAAGAAAAATAAAAAGAAAAATTAACAAAAATTTATTTGTAAAACCGGTGGTTATGAATGAAGATTACCACCAAGAATACAAATCAAAACAATAGTTGATGCAAAAAATAGACCAGAAAAAGCAAATGAGACGCTGAAAAATGGAACCAACACTTTTAAATTATAACCAAACGAGATAACCAGATGTGAACTATGATGTAGTATAACCAGATGATGCACTTGAACTATGATGTAGTATAACCAGATGAGACAGCCAGATGGGTATGAATAGTAATGGTTGTATAAATTAATTATGAATAGTAATTGTATAATTGATTATGATGGTTGTATAAATTAATTATGAATAGTAATGCTTGATAATTGATTATGATGGTTGTATGATTATGATGGTTGTATGATTTATAATGAATTGTAATGATTGTATGATGGAGATGTAATAATAGGAAAAGATATGGTTGATAGTTTGATTGATTGTAAAAAGAAAATGAAGTCTGGTACCAAAGCAATTCCCACCACCATATTGCAGTTGGCGTTGTTTTGATTTTGCAGCTAAAAATTTATACGCGTGAACAATTTTCGCGTACTAAAATTTATCAGGGTTATAATAATTATTAGCCAATAGTTTTAATATAACATAAAAGTAACAAACAATAATCAATAGTATAAGAAAAAAAACAAAATAATTTTAATAATTTATTTCTTATAATTAATGAATACTAAAAAATTGTTAATCAAACCATTACTAAACAAAAAAACAAAAAAAATCAAGAAAAAAACATTAAGAAAAAAAAACTGCCACATTTCTAATAAAATTTTATTTAGCAAAAACCAAGTGAAGTACATTAAATATTGAATAAATAAACAATAAAACATATAGAATAAACAAGAAAATATAAACAATAACAACAAAAAACATAAAAAATAGACAAGAAAGATGAAAAATAATAACAAAAAAACATAAAGATTTAACAAAAGAAAAAGTTAAAGAAGAAACAATAAAGAGAATTTACAATAATTTACAATTGAAGACTCAAAGAAAAAAATTTCATAATCTACAATACCTTTTATTATTATAAATCTATAAACAATCAAATGATTAGTAATTATATTTCCAGTAAACATAATTACTCTATTTCTAATATTTAATAAAATCAATCATAAATAGTAATCAACAATTTTATAAATTACATAATCATAAATACTAAGTTACATAATGGATTATATAATCAAAAATTAATCATAAATACTAAGTTACATAATGGATTATATAATCAAAAATTAATTATAAATACTAAGTTACATAATGGATTATATAATCAAAAATTAATTATAAATACTAAGTTACATAATGGATTATATAATCATAATAAAATTACATAATCATAACTTACTAAATTACATATTTGATTATATAATCATAATTAAGTTACATAACTTAATATTTATGATTATATAATCACTTTATAATGTTTATTATATAATTAATTATGTAATCTATTATTATATTTATTTATTATTCATTATTTTGTATATTATATTAATACTAACTATGCAATCAGATATATTGAATTATCAACTTTAAATATCTCAATTGATCTTATAATCAACTTTATTGAATATTAGCTACAAATTCTATTATCTCTCAAAAAAACAAGATTATGTAAGCACATACATATATATATATTAACATATATTAACATATATATTAATATATACACATGGTTGTTTATTCTATTATTATATTGTGATATTAGCCAAGCAATCATAAATATGATTTAGAATCACCAGATTATATGTTAATAGTATTAGCTAGTTTATTATTATTTCCATTAGTAAATTGATTTAATAGTTTTATATCTAGTAAATGAATTATAAAAGTTATTCATTATTTATTAACTGGTTTACATAATAAACTCATTGATTTTTTGGTTATATATAATCCATTAATATTAATTATCTAAAAAGATTTGTCTATTTACACTATTTACATTTGGTACTAGTCAAGGTTGAAATAGTTCGTCTAATAAACCCTTGGTTTCATTCAAAATCATTCGTTTTATCTCATGGCTCAATCCATACCAACAATCTTACGTACTTGATTCATATTCTCACTAGCAATTTCTCGAGCTTTATCTCTACCTTGATTACTGATCTTTTGTAAATACGACATATCAGTCATTAACTGATCAAACATATGTCTTTTTGGCTTAAATTCTTCGACAATAATTTCAGTAACATAATCTTTCAATTGCTTATGATCTTTTACCCAAGATAATTCTTGAACGGTTTCATCAATCGATTTTTCAGTTATTCCCGATATTATAGTAATCAAATTACTTACACCGGGTCTATTTTGTAAGTCATATGTTATTGGACCTTGAATTGAATCAGTTATTGCTCGTCTAATTTTACGAGATATTTCTTCTGGAGTCTCAGTAATATAAACACATGAATTTTGATCTTTATCACTTTTACTCATCTTCTTACTAGGGTTTCTTAATGACAACACTTTTTGATTTCTTGCTAGTAGTGTTTTTGGGACATTAAAAAATTTCGACTTATAATCATGATTAAATGAATTAGCTATACTTCGAGTTAATTCTAAATGCTGAGCTTGATCTTCACCTACTGGTACATGAGTTGAGTTGTAAATCAAAATATCAGCAGCTTGTAATATTGGATAACACAATAATCCTGCTTTTATTTTTTCCAAAATTTTATCATCATAAATTGAATCAGTTTCCAATGTTGAAGATTTCAGTTTCCATTGAGTCATTCTATTCAAATGTCCCATACTTGTTTTGCATGTTAATACCCAATTCAACTCACTATGTTCTGGTATTGATGATTGATGGAACAATATACATCTTTCAATATCTAACCCACTAGCAATCAAACTTGCCATTGCTTCATATCGATTACGTTTCAATTGGGCAGCATCAACTGGCATGGTAATGGCATGTAAATCCGCTATTCCATATAGGTATTTCGACCCTTCACTATTTGATTCTGATATCGTTTTCCATGATTTTATAGCTCCAAGATAATTACCCAAATGAAATTTTCCCGTTGGTTGTATCATTGAAAAGATGGTAGAATTCTTAGGTATATTCTTAAGATTATCGACCGACTGAACTGTGGCATACTTCCTTATACCTCTTATTATTCTTGCATTGATCATTATGCCTACAAGCTTTGATAATTTCGTCGCATTAATTTTTCACTTATTATTGAAATGAACTGCTATTAACAATTAGTTGAATGTCTTAGGAAGAGAACTTAATCGATTGAAGTAATAATAAGCATGAGTTTATTGTTGAGTAAATACTACAAATATTTCTATAGATGGTAGTACAAAAAAGTTGATCTACTTACCAACCGATCTTCAATTTATTAGTCAATTGAAAAATCAAGTTGAACTGATTTACATGAAAATTTCAATTCAATCTTTTAAAAGATATCATCTTGAACTATTTTACATGAATGTTTCAATTCAATCTCTTTAAAGATATCAAGTTGAACTAATTAACAAAATATTTTCAATTCAATCTTTTGAGAGATATCAAATTGGACTAATTTACATAAAATTTTCAATTGAATCTGTAAAATACTTCAGGACTTTGTTTCATGAATGTTTCTTCAGATAATTTCACAAGTTTTTCACGAGATCTCCATGGACGTGAAAGTGGATCTCACATGAGCAGGTTGTTTACTTGTGATAAAATTTGGGTGTTGTTGTATTTAATCATGATTGTGTTTCTGATTCAGGTTCATTTTTTTTTTCATTAATAAAACCCCCAAGAACATTATTAATTTCTATACCGTTTTTGGTCAATCTTTTTTCTAATTTCAATCTTTGTAATTCTCGCCATCTACTTAATTTTGAATATTCATGTAATTTGAATCCAAAAACTTTTGGTACATAAGTTTCTTTTGAATGAATGGGAATAGCTTGCGGGAAAGTTTGAAAGAACATCGCCGGGAATGAAGTTCCAAAATATGCTCCATCAACCACAGAATGTCTTCCTGATTTAGGATTAAATAAATCTTCACATTTAACACAATATAATTTAACATTAGATATTCTTGGTTGGTCATTAAGCCCTATTGGCAATAAAGGATGTAATTGACAATGTACTCGGGGACAATATCCAAAATCTCCATTACGATACTTTTCAAACATCTTACTTAATCCTCTTGATGTCAATATATATCTAGCATGAATTAATCCATATAATATCCTAGCATTATGTTCTAATGCTTCTCGATGTTCTTTGGGTTGATTTTCTATATCCAACAAATCAGTTATTATATCTATCAACGTTGGTAATTTGCTAACTTCTTGATTCAAACCTGTCAAATTAAATCGATCTCGAATATACTCATCATCTATATCACAAAAATATTCATTTCCTTTGATTCCTAAGAACAAATCAATCCAATATTCAGTAAAATCAGAGCTAGAATCAGATTCATACTCTTCTTGAACCACTCCCGTATCCTCTACCATTGCCGACTATCGTTTTCTTTCTTAATGATGATTTTACAACTATTGTTGACATCTCATAAAAATTTGTGTTTCCGCCAATAAAAAAAAAAAAATCTTCTAAACTCTCGCTAAATTGGCACCAGCCTCGCCCTAAATTTACCACGAGAGCTACCACCAAAATTGGTAGCCACCACCACAAGCTTGCGCCATATTTTACCGCGAGCGTCGCTAATTTTACCACCAGGTTTACGGCGAAGTATCTCGGTTCCAAGACTAAAAAATCTTGATCTTGAACTTGCTTCGATATTGGTTCCAGTAGCTTAACATGAAGTATGTCAAGATACCACTTGTATACCATGATGGAGAGGTTCATTCAGTAGATATCAATCATGAAGGAACCAAGTTGCTATCGAGTGGTAAAGATTGCAAGATTAATGTTTGGAATCTTGAAGATTTTTACCAAGTTGGAGAGTTGAAACCTGATACCAGATTTGACAAGATTCAAGCTTTGAAGACGTTTGATTATCATAAGAGTGTGGTCAATATAGTAAGATGGAATCCCAAATCGAATTTTTTTGTTTCTGGGGATAGTGATGGTTATTTGTATCTTAACAATATTGATGGAGAATTTAGATGTATATATCCGTTTCATAAAATTGACCCAGTAGCGGTAATTGATATTTCGTGGTCGAGTAATGGTAAAATTATTGCTTGGAGTACTCAAGATGGTAAAGTCAACCTATTTGATATTGAAAAAAATACTTATCAAGAATTGACAAAATTAACTCATCTAGATAAATTGACCATACAAAGAAGCATAGCATTTGATCCTACAGGAAACTACTTAATGACATTAGGTGATGATACCTTAGTTTACCTATACCAATATTCATACGATGATTCAGGGTACCAATTTAGATTGATTAATAAAATCTCAAAATTGTTGAATAAAAATCCATCAAATGTCGACTATAAACGTATTAGCTGGTCCCCTGATGGAGAGTTATTATCAATACCGACAGCTTCAAAAAATCAAACTACATTAATATCTTTGATTAGTCGATCTAAAAATTGGCAAAATAGAATTAGTTTGGTGGGTCATGGCTTAAATTGTGAAGTTGTTAGTTTTAATCCAAAAATATTTGATGATACTATCGAAACTGCAAAACTTGAAGCCCAAGTAGAAGTTTCGACCCAAAATGGCCAACCAGGAAACTGTGAAAATTTACAGGATAACCAAGTTGCAAATGATTGTGAACATCAATCTATTAATGAGCGAGGAGATCAGTCTTTGGCTCATCTAGAAAACGAATCAACAAACCAAGTTATTACCAATCTTCCTGATCAGTCTGGAAAACCAGCAGTAAGTCAAAACGGAAACCATCTTTCAAAGCAATCAGAAAATATTTACAATATAATAGCAACTGCAGGCTCAGATAAAACTTTAACCGTTTGGAATACTTCGAAAGATACCCCTGTTCTTATATTGAAGGATATCATGGACAAATCAGTTGTGGATCTAGTATGGGACCCAAGTGGAAGACATTTACTTTTATGCTCATTAGATGGTCATATTGGGTTGATCACTTTTGAAGATTTGGAATTGGGCAGTGAGATTTCTAATGAAATTAAATTGAAGTTGGATTCATTTGTAAAAGATTTCGTCAAGCCGCTAAATTTCAAATACGAGCAAGAGCAAGTAACAGGTAGAAAGAATACTCAAAACATGATAGAATTCTTGGAACAAAAAGATGCAATTGATACTACAAAAGAAGAAATTGCAGCCCCAAACAATTTGCAAGAAAATGAGGTAGAACCTTCAAATGGTAAACCTGAAGAGGCAGAGGATGAACCTGCTAAGGGGGACATTATTCCCGAAATTGTGCAACCAGGTGACACAGGTGAAAAAACCACTGATATATTACATTCTGCCATGAATAATAGAGCATCAAAAGCGAAAAAACTCCAAACAAAGGTTGCAACAACTAAAGAAGATAATACAATCAAGCAGAAGATTACCACGAAAAATGGTAAAAGGAGAATACAGCCACTTTTAATTTCAAGCTCAAATGGCACTCGCCAATCAAAAGTAGAATCAAATGGAGCTTCAGATTCTCCTCCAACACTTGAACTCTCAGGCAATTCTCTGAAATCATTAATGGAATATGTGAGACCCTCATATTCAGTTTCAGAAGAATTTCATAAGCAACATAAAAGAGTTAGAAATGATGACACAACGACAAATAAAAAGCTAAAAAGAGAGCTTGAGCCAATGAAATTCATTGGATCTGTTATTGTGAATCCCAGTACAGCTTTTGCAAAAGTAAGACTTGCAATTCCAAAGTCCAGACTAGGCTTTCAAATTTCGACAAAAATAGATAATGAGGTTTGCATTTTGGATATAAAGAATGGTTCTGGCAATGAGACAAAACCTTCTCGAATAACCTATTTCAGGAAAGAAAAACAAATATGGACCGATTTTATACCCCGTTACCTTCAATTAGCTGTTGAAGGACTGGGCTTCTGGGCAATTAGCACGGCGGATGGACAAGTTTTGACATACTCACATACGTCAGGAAGACGAATTCTACCACCGCTAATACTTGGTAGTCCAGTTTCATTTTTAGAAAGTCATAGTGACTTTCTTATGGCTGTGACATGCATTGGAGAAATTTTTGTGTGGAATGTTACTACCAAGAAGATTGAACTTTCATCAAACCTTTCACCCTTACTCGAAATATGCAATAAATATCTGGAAGAAGGTTTGTCGAAATCAGATAACATCTCAATGTGTTCAATCAACTCTAGTGGTATACCTATAGTCACCTTATCAAATGGGTCTGGTTATCTCTTTAACAAAGATTTAGAATCGTGGCAAACCATAACTGAATCGTGGTGGGCGTTTGGATCTCATTATTGGGATAGTACCAATGGGCCAACAGATAAAAATGATCAAGGAGGACTTGATAAAGATAACTCTATTGTCGAACTTCTTGAACATAAAACTAATGAAGAAATCATAAGGAAGACAAGAACGGGTCGTGGAAAGTATTTTAATAAGATCAATAAGAATATGATTATGAAAGAAGGATTTGAGAATTTGGAAAACACTATTTCGTTGAGCCATTTGGAAAACAGAATATTGTGCTGTGAATTACTAGGCGAGAAAGAAGAGTTTCACAACTTTTTCATAACATATATCAAACGTGTATGTGAATTGGGGTTAAAAGCAAAGTTGTTCGAAATATGTGTTCAACTATTGGGCCCCGAGGATGAAAAAAATGGAACCGAATCTGATTCAAAATGGAATCCTCTAATTTGCGGCTATGAGAAACGGGAACTACTAAAAGAACTGATTTATGCATGCTCAAATTACAGAGACTCCCAAAGAATATTAATACATTTTGGGAAAAAAATTGGGATCATTGATGTGGATTCATGAGTATTTATTTGGTTTGTACATTATTTTAATAAAATACTTAATCTATTTACATGTTTATAATTTGAAAGTGTTAGTATTGTCCCAATTTTTCTCCCCCAATTTTCCCCCTACTTTTCCTTGTTCATTGATAGCATCAAGCTTTGCCCCAGCTACGTAGTCTATAAAACCATCTGGACCACAGACGATAGATAAACTTGCATCCTTTTTAGGAATTTTGCTAGTTTCTCTTGCCTGCTCCAAAGCGTTTTCAAATCTGGGACCTCTCTTACTACTGTGAACTTCATTCTCAATTTGTGTATCTTCATCTTTTAGTATTTGCAACCTTAACTTCAATGAATCTTCGGGACTTAGTTTTGACTGTGTTTCTTCGATTCTTTGAGGACTCAAATATTCAGATGGCGCAGGTTTAGTAAAATCTTTATCCGATAAAATTGTTCTTTTTACACTATCATAATGAGGGATAAACTTGATTCTATCCAATTTTTCCAAAAAGAATAAAAATCTTTCGAAAGGTTCAATTTCTCCAGGTTTTTGAGCCGAATAATGCAAATTAACGAAGCCTCTATAAGGATTCTTTGAAAATAAAACTTGCAATATTGGAGCAATACCAGTTCCTGCCGAATAAAAGTTTAGATTATCATAAGCAGGTAAATTGTTTCTTTGATAAATCTTATCTACTCCCATTTCTGATTCTACTTTTGAAGGTAAATCCTTAAAAATTGGTCTTTCATGAAATTTTTTAATAGGATGGTAAGGGAATTTATATTCGATATTTGGGCCTCTCAATTCGAGTTCATCCCCGACTTCTTTATTGGTTATATATCTCGATACTTCACCATCGCCATATCTTTTGATATAAAGACTCATGACTCCACCTTTATCATAATCATTAGCGTCATTATTAATGACTTTCAACAATGGTTCTTTCTCTCCTGATCTAGTGTATTCTGATTTCATGAAGTACAATGGTAATGGAGTGTAAGATCTAACCACCATAATATGGGGATGTTTAATGTCGACAGACCAAATTCTATCACCATTCCAAATTGATTTTTGATCATAATGAGCATAATAACTGTACTGCCAATGTTTATATTTAGGAGCGAGTTCTATAAGATAGTGATCGTTATCAATTTTCTGTTTATGAGTGATTATGAATGTATGAAATTCATGAGGAGCTAACAAATCATGACTTTTTTCATTTTCATCGGAGGGAAATACCCATACTTTTACAGTATAAACTCCCCATAAACCAACAATCACCGTTAGTATTTTGGGGATATATCGAGTCCATCTTGTTGTCGGTTTACGGTTGTTTCCATTTGGATTTGTATCGTCAACATTTGGTAATCCCGGATATTCGTAGGTTACTCGTTCATGTTTCATCTTAGGAATGTAAGGTTTGTTATCCTTCTTCATAAGCGTTTCTACTGCAATATTGCCATCGATAGGAGCAGGAGACGAAGATGAAGTTGAAGATTTGATTTTAAATGAGCTAATTTCTTCAGATCCCGACTTTTTCACAATTTTCTTGGACTTATCGGATTCGCTTGACTTGAATCTTACGTTTCTTATCAGCCTGAGTCCGTACCACCCATTCCTGGGACACTGTAGACATAATCTAGTAGTTAGCATTGAATTGTGGTAGATTTTTTTTTCAGTGCTGGAGTGAAAAATTCAACCGTGCAAGCAAGAAATTTGCCTAACAAAATGATAGAGTTGATAAAATCAATACATGCTCATAATGATAAGGTATGGAGTGTGAGTAGCCACTCCAGGTTGCCATTGTTAGTAACTGCATCCACTGATAAAACCAGTAATATCTATAAATTATCGAAAAAGTACGATTTTCCCCTAATTAATCGATTACAAGATACCCATACTCGATCGATAAGGTCGGTTGCATTCAAGCCTCCGTTAGGAGGAAGTGACCATCCTGTCACTGACTACTTGGACTTGCCGGCGC
This sequence comes from Suzukiozyma pseudoglaebosa, assembly GCA_030705115.1. Classification (NCBI taxonomy): domain Eukaryota; kingdom Fungi; phylum Ascomycota; class Pichiomycetes; order Serinales; family Debaryomycetaceae; genus Suzukiozyma; species Suzukiozyma pseudoglaebosa. The sequence continues at coordinate 21,087 of JANIWI010000040.1, read as the reverse complement.
TAGCAAGTGGATCGTTTGACTCGACTATATCAGTGTGGGGAATTGATGAACCCAATGATGATCTAGATGACGAAGAAATACTTGAGAATCAAAAGCAGATTTTGACTAGTATCGATAATGATTGGAACCTTATGGCGATAATAGAAGGCCATGAAAACGAAATTAAAGCTGTCGATTGGAATTATGACGGTAGTTATATTGCTTCATGCTCAAGAGATAAAACGGTTTGGATATGGGAAACCGATCCAGAAACATTAGAAGAATTTGAGTGTATATCGGTACTAAATGATCATGAACATGATGTTAAGAATGTTACCTGGCATCCAAGTTTGAACATGCTTGCTAGCTCATCTTACGATGATACTATACGTGTTTATATGCTTGATGACGACGAAGATGATTGGAGTTGTGTAGGGGTATTAAATGGCCATGAAGGCACAGTATGGAATAGTAAATTTGAAAACTTTAACAGTCCAAATGCTCAAACTAATCGAATTCGGTTGGTAAGTGTTAGTGACGACAAGACTGTTAGAATATGGTCTACTTTTAAGCAAGGTTCACAAACCAAAGCAAATACTATACCTAGCTCAATAAAACATACTTCAGAATTGGTATGGGAGCAAGATTGTATTTTACCTCAAACGCACAAGTATCCAATCTATTCGGTAGCATGGTCTAAAACTTCGGGGAAAATTGCTACAGTGGGATCTGATTCCAAATTAGTGGTCTATAAAGAAGTCGATAATCAATGGTGTATAGAATTTGAGAAAGATCATGCTCATGGAATCTATGAAATTAATAGTGTGATTTGGGCTAATTTGGATGATGATACTGAAGTTTTGATTACAGCTGGTGATGATGGTAATGTTAATATTTGGTCAATATAGATATGTATATAGATGAGATATAATATACTTTAAAGTAACTAACGAATGATAATTATTTACTAATAATGAAATAGTATTACTGCTAATAAAATAGTACGGTTGCTAATATAAATCATATTATTGCTAACTCTAAGACTTGTCGTTAACTTCATCATAATAATTTCGTTAAAATATAACCATGATCATAATAATAAACGCCAATATTCCCAATAAAATAAACAAACAACAAAGCATTCTACCGCCTAATCTTCTTTGATATCTTTCTGCAGATCTTAGTTCGTTACTAGCACCTCTTGCGTCAGTAGCATAACTGAAAATATTATTTTCAATATTGTCGATAGAAAATTGTTGTTCTTGGATAATATTTGATAGATTTTGAAAAATCTCGTTAATTTCTTGAGTATCTTGATTGATTTTATGGATTTCCTGTTCCCGTTGTTGTATAGTAATAGTTTGTTGCTCTAATTCTTCAGCATTAAGTGGTTCATAAGTTATCTGTATTTGTTGCTGCAGTTGCAGCTGCTGTTCAGACAGCAGCAATCCAGCATGACTAGAGTCCAATAACTCTGGTTGTAAGCTTGGTAATAAGGTTTCATATTCTGATTGATAACGTTTAAAGTTATTCAAAGAGTCTTTGATCAAATTTATTTGAAGATTCTCCTTTTGTTTCAAATAATTAATCAATTCGATATCTTCATGTTGTGAGGTCAAAGACTTTATATAGTTATTCAATGATTTAATTGAATCATTTAATTTTTTAAAATCTTCTGTGGTTGAATTAAACAAAGCTTGCAATTTGTGGGAAATTTCCAGGTCTTGATCATTTCTTTTAAAAAACGCTAGCAACTCCCTTATTTCTTTCAATTGTGAGCTACTGATTACATGTAGTTGCTTATCAATAGATGAAGATATTGATTCAAATTCAGGATAGTCTCGATATCTGTGGGATTTGTTGGAAGCAACTCGCTCTAAATCGCCAGTATTATTGAAAGACATGATTAGATAGCTGTAAAAGTCTCGAATATGTATATAAGTTCTAGTTGGTGGTAGTTAAGCTGACTTTTGTTAAAGAAGTAGGTTCATGGCTATAATTTTGATAGGCAAGATGGTGTGTATATAAGAGGTTACACTATAATTTATCCAGTATCCAGATAAAACTAATTTTCCACTACTTAGAGACCTAGATAGGTAACCAGAAGGAAGGAGACAATATGATTCATGTCAAATATTAATATTCCCAAAAAAAATATTAAAAAATTGATGACATTGTCAAGAAATTTTAAATAGAAGATTGAATAATAACATGATACAATTAATCAACCAGTTGGACCAGATAATCCAAATCTAGATATATGGGTTAATTATTTTTATGATTTTTATCTTATCTTTCTACAAGTTTGTTTTCTTTTTGTTTTTTTCATTATTTTTTATTTGGATTACAATTATCTCGTACTATATCAACTTCTATAAACATTATGGATATTTCTATAAATAATACACCACAATAATCACATCAAATTATTGAAGTTTGTTTATTCCATTTCTGAAATATATTTTTCTGCATCTAAAGCAGCCATACAACCAGTACCAGCACTAGTAATAGCTTGTCTATAAATTTTATCTTGAACATCACCAGCGGCAAAAACCCCTTCAACAGAAGTTTTGGTAGTACCTGGAGTGGTAATTACATAACCTTGATCATCAGTTTTCAATTGAGATTCAACAATTTTAGTTGCTGGAATATGACCAATAGCATAAAATAAACCATTAACCGGTAAATCAGTAGTTTCTTGAGTTTTATTATTATAAATAGATAAAGCATTTAAGAATTTACTATCACCTTTAGCTTCTTTAGCTTCAGTATTCCATAAAACCTCTAATTTTTCATTATTAAATACTCGCTTTTGCATAATAGTTGAAGCTCGTAAAACGTCTCTTCTAACTAAAAGATAAACTTTTGAAGCATATTTTGTTAAAAATAATGCTTCTTCACAAGCAGAATCTCCTCCACCAACAACTGCCAAAGGTTTATTTCTAAAAATTGGTACTGCTCCATCACAAACAGCACAAGCAGAAATTCCTTGTTGCCAATAAGTTTCTTCACCAGGAATATGCATTCTTTTAGCTGAAGCTCCTGTAGCCAAAATAATGGCATCAGTAGTAATTGGTTCTTCATCTTCATTCCATTCGGTCCAAAGTTTGAATGGTTTCAGAGATAAATCAATTTTACTAATAGTTTCGGTGATAATATCAGTACCAAATCTTACTGATTGTTCTCTCATTTGTTCCATCAATGTTGAACCATTAATACCTTGAGGAAATCCTGGGAAATTCTCAACATCAGTAGTAGTAGTTAATTGACCTCCAGCGGCAATCCCATTAGCCAACATTCCTTCGTATAATGTAGGTTTGATTTCGGCCCGAGCTAAATAAATAGCAGCAGTATGAGCAGCAGGACCTGATCCAATGATTGTAACTTTATGGTGTACCATTCTTGTAGTAATTTTAATAAATAATTTGTTAATTGATTTCATCCATGATTTTTCATCTTTATATGGTCGGAACTTTTTTTTCCCTGCTCATGATTTTTTTATGGCCGATTTCTAATCAGCCCGAAATTCGAGACCGAATTTCGGCTTGATTAGAAATGTGGTACTTATTAACCCTGGATCTCGCCCATAACAATATAAGGCTGGGCCTAATAAACTCAACTGAAGATGGCAATAATTAATTATAGTTATGGTTTCAAACAGTGGATGTATGAATTTTGTGCTGATTAGAAATGTGGTACTTAATAACACTGAGATCTTGTTCAGCCTCATAGCAATAATCGTGGACAAGCCTGGAACCTAGTAGATACAACTGAAGATATCTATAGTTATAGTTAATATTTCTCAAACGCTGGATATTTTCCACGCTAACGACAATAGCGTCAACTTGAGAAAGACTTTTGAAACATGTTTTTGTAGTTGTATTTGATATAGAGAAGAAATAATGGTACAAGATTATATTGCATTATGCAAAAAGGGTGAGGGATTTTTGATTGTAGTTTGTAATTACCATTGTATTACATAGGGTGTAGGTTTTCAAACCATTGAATATGCTTCTATATCATACCATTACAACACTGTATTACATAATTTTCTTTATCAGTTGTTTTGTAAATGCAAGTAATCAACATTATTGTATATAATCTATTGTTATAATCTATTGTTATAATCTATTGTTATTGTATACAAGCTACTGTATCATTGTTGTATATAATCTATTATATATAATCTACTGTATCATTATTGTATATAATCAACTGTATCATTATTGTTATAATTAACTATATAAGTTGATCAAGATTATTATATTCCTAGTGATAAAGTTTTTTATACAGTGATACCTCTTATAATGCTGAACCATTTTTTTGATGCTAAGCAAATCTTTTTCAGAGTTGAAAAATCTCTTATGATATTCCAAAGCGGATTAGTTTTCAATTAATTTCAATCTCATCATAGATCTAATGCTTCTACCGCAAATTGGCAGCTTCTAAAGAAACATTTATATGTTGATGCTCTAGACTAGTCTCTTAGTAAAATTGGCTTGTAATTTAATCATCAATCTTTTTTTGCCGTTTCAATTTTCTACTTTTGATAATTTGCTTCAATCTCATCTAAATCTTTTGTTTAGTCTATCCAAAAATCTTTTACTTTTAATAAATCAAAGACTAAATGAGCTGTTTAATGAGTTTCAAAGTCAATATTATTTTTGCCAAATAATTCTTCACAAGCAACACTAGCAGCCACATGAACCACTATTCTAGTTATAATTGAACAAACCAAGTATATAATTGATCAATTGAAACCAATTGCTCAATTATCAATTTTTTATAAAAGATACCACTATCATGGTACAATTGATCAATTATCAATTATTTTTTTATTAATACCACTATCATGGTAATGAGCAACTTTTACAGTTATGATTTAAACTATTGCAAATAGACTGTGGATACAGCTAGTTTCATGGGAAACATTGAAATAAATAAGGTTTATAGTTATTGCATTGCAAATAGAATGGATAATTTGCAGCGGCCATTCATTTCAAGATAAAATCTTTTACAATTGAAGAATTTTGAAATTTTGGATTTAATAAAATGTTACTTAAAAACCATTGAATACCTTTTCGACGATGTTCCAACCAATTATTAGATAAAAACAATCGATCCAAATTAATACTATCTTTTGGAGGTAAATCAGGGATATTTTTAGCATCTTGAGGGAAATGATTTAATAAATTTGTTCTCAAAGCTTGCAATTCAGAATAACGTTTATAAATTAAAATAGATGAATAAATAGAATCATCCAAAATGATTTTGATTGACCAAACAATATACGATTTACCAGCATCTCCTGATATTTGATGATATTCTCCCACCATTACATTAGTGATATGAGATAACTTATTAGATGAACCAGAATGATTTTCTATATCATCTCCATAATTATTCAACTGAATGGGCATCGGTGTCAACTTATCAAGCTTAGAACCTAAATGTTTCCCTCTACCACCCATTATAATCCCCCCTATTATCTCAATATTGTAGATAACTAAATAATCTTTAACTATCTATCTATCTAACTAACTAATTACATGCTTAACTAATATGCAGGATTTGACATTTTTAGAGACCCCGACCTATATGCAGGCGATTTCTATCAATCGAAGCTTTACTATGAAGTAGTATCAACTAGATGTAGTATATATACCCAGTATACTAGTTGATTGTATATATACCCATGAGACTAGTTGATTGTATTAGACTAGTTGAATGTATTATAATCACATAGATTCAGTTTTCTTTTTAATATGTATTGTTTCATGGCAATGATTGTTTCATTTGGTTCACTTATTGTGCAATGGTTGCGATGAGTCTATGTTAATGTTGGAACAGATTATTCATGGACATTTCAGTAATGGGCAATTGGGATACCAAGAGAATGATCAATGATTGCAAGATGAATGGTTGCAAGAAGAATGGGTGCAATTGCGTCAAATGTAGATAGTAGAACCATTTATTGTACTAAATTGTATGGAGTACTCATTTTGGTCTAAATATTGATTTTTGAATTGAACCTGGTTAGTTTATGTATCTATAATAATAATAATAGTATTATTATTTATTATTATTATTACTATTAATATTATTTGACATTGTGTGGGAATCAATGATATCTAGTTTAATGTCCGTCTGCAACACCGTTTCATGAAGAGTCATTGTAATGATTGTAACATCGTTTTTAGACATATTTTCCAAAGATTGTGTTCTCGGTTCCTCATTGTTGAAAGATTGGCAGAATTGATTTCTGTTGATATCAAGACAAATTTTCCAGTAAAATAGCAATTTGAATAGACAAAAATTATTCAACAAAAACCCCAGAAACATTGCAAATAGATCCAGTTTCGATTGTCATGTCTAGTTACTCTACATCAACTCTCTTCATAACCATTTTTTGTATTTTGTGATTTTGGCATCAAGGTCAACTTTTCAGTGAGATCAATGCGATGCGATTATCATCATCAGCATCATCATTGAAAGATATATTTTATAAGTATGGATCCTTTGAAAGGTAAATACACATATTGGCAGCGGTTGATCCATCAATGGAAAGCTAGAAAAGATATCCCTTTTCGAAAGAAGTTTTTTGTAGGTTATGATTTACATGGTAATACTTATTGGGAATTTACTATAGATGGCAATATGCAACGGTTAAGAAGAAAATTGGAACCTTACCAACCATTATTGTTTAAAGTCGACTATTTTGCAACCGTACCTCCTCAATGGTTACAGTGGTTGCGTCGTACAAGAAATGACGCTCCCAGCCTAGAAGAATTAATTAATGATCAAGTAAGACAACAGAAGATCAAACTATTAGCTCAACAAGCTGATGCAAATTGGACAGCTGAGAAATTACGATTGGAATCAGAACATCAAGCTAAGTTACAACGTGAATTACAACGAGCTCACCAAGAAGATGAAAATTCTCGACAAAATAAATCTCTTGATCGTGGAAATGATAATGTTGAACCATCCAATGATAGCTCTGATCCTTGGAAACAAGCTGATCAATCAAAGAATTCAAATCCAATTGCTTCTTCTTCAATTAAACCAAGAAATTGATTAGCGGTATTTGAATTGTTAAAAACAACACCTGATCGGTTGTAAGAGAAGGACTAAGTTTGCATGAGAATAAGAGAATGACCAAGTTGAATGAGAATGACTTAGTTGAATGAGAATCACTAAATTGTTAGAGAATCACTTAGTTGTAAGAGAATCACTAAATTGTAAGAGAATCACTTACTTGTAAGATAATTACTTAGTTGTAAGAGAATGACTAAGTTGTAATTCGAATGATAGCTGTCAGTGGTATGATAACTGTCAGTGGATGATTAGTTGTATAAGATTTCATAATATGTCTTATTTCACGAAGTTGATCCACTTCTTGTATATATAAATATATGATATTTTAACTGGAACTCTGAAATTGACATCAAATTATATTTTCATATCATTGTTGGTTTAATTTCATTTCAAATAATCTCAAAAGATTATTACTATACTTTTCCAATAATTCTTTCTCTCTATTTTCTTCATCATCTTCCTGAATTAATAAGTTCAACATTTTATTAAGTTTGGCTATTATCAATTTGTTATTATTCGGCGATAAAGTTTCTAGTTCAGCTCTCAATAAATTATTTGCTTGATCTAAATGATTGATAATTGAACTGATTTTTTCATTATTCATTCCCCCTAAATTGATCTTTGGATTGAATTTCCGTCTATTAACTGATGGACTCGGTCCTAATACCACACGGGGTCTAGTTGGAGATTCTGGCAGCGTGGGTGGTTGATAGTCATACTTAGATGGTGATATTGGCAGATTCGGGATCGATAATGGTTTTGTGGAAGACAACTTTGGTTTTGCCAATGATACTGAAGGAGAAGATGGTGTGGACTTAGGAACTGTGGTTTTGGCATTCAACTTCCTTGCTTCTATCCTCTTTAATGTGGCATTAGTTAGCCTTGGTGATGGTGATCTAGATTTAAATACTTCGGCATCATTATTTGATTCTGCTTTCAAAGTAGGGACTTTATTCAATGGAACTACGGGAATTATTTTCCTTTGCACTTTGGCATAAAAAGGAGATGCCTCTTCTCCAGGTGAACTTCTTGACGAAATGGGACTCTTGGTTGATGATTCATTAACCAACTTCCATTTAAATATACAACCATCAGAACTTATTGATATTAGAGATTTATTTTCCACTAATAATCCAAGTATTGTTTCCACATGACCCCAAGTCATACATAATGGTTTAAAAGTTGTACTATTGTAAATACGCAAAGATTTATCTGAGCAAGCCACAATCAACATTCCTTGGGAAATAGTGAATGTTTCCACTAATAAACTGTCCAGCAGCTTATCTTGTACGAGTTTTATAGTCTTTTTCAATTCATAGTTTTTCAAATCATAAAGCAAAATGATCTTATCGTTAGTTGATATAAATAAATCTTCACCATTTATTTTAAAAGCAATAGGAGTTGCTTTCATTGATATCAATTTGTCTTGAACTAAAGTGACAGTTTGATTTTTTATAAGAATCTTGTGAACAGATAAACTTCTATCTGAAGAGCAAGCAAATAATCGTTCGTTATAATATTCAATCTTGGTCACATTGCCATTATGAGTAGGTATTGTCTGTAATATGTCCCATTCATTAGAACTTCTCAGCTTGTAATATAATTGTATCATTCTGTCTCGAGAGATACTAGCAATAAATTCGAACCCCTCTTGCTCAAAGAATACTATATCATTTATGGTACTAGAGTGAGATTTCGTTTGATATATTATTTCTTTATCTTGACTATTGCTCAAAACAGTCAAAGTACCATATTTGTCCCCCAATAGATAGATATCTTTGGTACAAAAGAATGCAGTTAGTTCATTTCCAATGTCAGCTTTTATATCAAAATGTTTAGTCAGATTAATGGACAAATCCAATTCGGATATCTCATTCACAATCCCCCGTTTTGAATAGGCAATAAATTTATTATTCAGTGATGGTTTAACATTTTGCAAATTTTTAAGCAAACAATTTTGTAACGGATTCAAGGACATTTCAGTTTTGTTAAATGTTGTTAATTCTTTAGACTCGTTTAAGAATAGTAAAATATTGGGATTGAGGTTGCTTAATTTATAGAATGAAACTGCGTTTGTTTCAGATGTATTGAACATTTTGATACTTCGTCTTGGACTAGAGATTCTATTACCACTGAAAGGTTTTAATTTATCAACACTGTAGGAATTGATGGAATTTTTATCACCGAACCATATTCTTTGAATTTGATGATCAATGCAAATACTTTGGAATTCAAAATTTGGTGATTCAAGATTAATTAATTTCAAATCTTCATAATTCAATAATAATAAAAGTAACTCGTTACAATCGGTTATCAATAGTAATTCGTCATCATTCAATAAATCACCATCAATAAAGTTAGAATTTAGATTATCTCGAAGGACTACATTTTTCCCTTTCAACGCCTTTTCTTCAGAATCAAATTTCCAAACTTTGATTAACCGCAATCCTAAAGTGATGATAAAAGAATCATACCATAGTACTCGATTTATCACTGATGAACACTTATTACTCGAGCATATTTGAAAAGAATTAGGTGAAATCTTCCAAATGTTAATAAATCCATCATTTACAAGTCCAAGTGAGCAAAGATATTTCAGGTCTGGAGAAAATTGAAGAAAATGAATTCCAAAAGTATGCTCATAAATCAAAGCAATTGGGTTATTTGACAGATCTGGTGCTAAGGAAAAGATTAAAATTCTTGGTTGGTAACCAATCTCTCCTACGGCTAGTAGTCGTTTATTAGGAGATATTGCTATACAATTTATAGTTTTAACACGTTCTTTCAATTTCAATGACCCATCTTTATCATTTGTAAAATCAGTTTCCATACCATTACCAACAAATCTCTTTGGTTGATTAACAACAAACCCAAATTGATCTTTAATACTTTCCACCTCTTCAACATCATAGTAATCAGAGCACTCACTCGAATCATTGACATTTGCAAAGAAAAACCTTTGGTTTATCGGTTTATTTGCATCATCAAACTCAGTTACCACAACACCACCACTCGCCAAATATGCTATCATATTACGCTCAATTGCAACCTGATTTTGACATTTCGTCGAATAACCAACGACCTTCTCAAATTCAAGCTTGCTTGGTCTCAAACTTCCATCGATTCCGCCATTCATCCTTCTGTTATCACATCAATCAATTGTTGCAAATTCGGAGATCAAAGTTTTTGTTTTGAATCCAAAACATCGATCCTGCACATTGTATAGCAGTACCAAAGCGATGAAGTTAGACTTAGAGTAGAATTGTAGATACTAATAGTATGGTGCAAGAGATCTCGCTATCGCTTGAGGAAACAAATAAGCTACGTGCCAGTATTGGGTTGGCTCCTATTCCCAGTGAAAAAACGCCGCCTGTCAGTAATAAAAACTCATCAGTTAATGAAATATCTTTAGAGGAAACTAACAAACTACGACAGAAATTAAGATTGGCGGTTATAGTTGATAGCAATGAGGAGAATAAAGAGGTAAAGGGTTCTGAAAGCCATATATTGAATCAAGATCTCAGACTCGAACATGAAAATTCGAAAAAAAGGGTTGCCGAAAGTAAAGAAGACATTGCCAAAAGGAAAATAGCTAGAGTCAAGTTGGTGTATGATGAACCCATAAATCCTGATGAATGGCTATCCAATTTGGGAAAACCCAAATCAACTGAATCAAAGATTAACCTGGTTGAAGTCAAAGATGAAAATTCAACCAAGATTGGTCATAAGTTAAGTCAGTTGAAGCAGTTAGACCAAGGTTCCATCTTGTCATTGCAAGACACAAGTATTCTTGATGATGAAGATGATGTATTACAAAATGAAGGTCTTCGAAAACTGGAAAAATTAAAAGAAACACTAATGGAAAAAATGAAAGCAGACCTGATCAAATTTAACGGAAGAAGTTATAAAAACTTTCATGATGACGAAAATGACGAAGATGATGAAAACGATAATGATCAAAAATCTACTGTGTTTACTGGAACTATTGAACTACCCAAAGAAGAGAACAGTTCGAAAATACCAGGAAAAATCGAATATAAGGATATATTTGCTGATACTGAAATATCTGTATCTAGTAGCGATTATTCTAAACCGAAAAAGATGAAAAAATTGAAAAAGAATTCTAGAAATTCATCTAGGAAATCAAAAGTTCTACAAGCGGTAAAACAAGAAAATGAAGAAGAAGAAGAAGGTGATGATGACGAAGAAGAAGTCATGAAACTAAAGCCATCTCAACCTTTGAGGCAATTTGATACTATTGATGAAGAAAATGAATTACAAAATTTATTGTCCATGAAAAGACGAATGAAACAGAAAGAAGCTAGAAAAAATTTAACACCCGAAGATTTAGCCGCCGAAATCACTCTGTACAAAAGATGGAACTTTACGAATAATGTCGAGTCCGATGCATATGCTGTTAATTTATTTGATAACACTTCTGAATTCATAAACTCGATTGCAGGAGTAAAAGACGACATAGATAAAATCAATGAAAGAAATGAAGATAATGAAAGAAATGAAGATAATGAAAGAAATGAAGTTAATGAAAGAAATGAAGATAAGAAAGGTAATGAAGATAATGAAGGTAATGAAGATAATGAGAACAAAAAATCTAATGAGGATAAAATTAACAATGATAGGAATGGCGAAATTCAACATAAATTATCAGTCAAAGACGAACTGGCAACCGAGGTGTTGCAAGAGTTGAATCCAAGTGACACTAGCAAACCTACATTTACTACATTATCGCTGACTTTATCATATCTTCAAGATCAAAACATTGTGAATAAGTCTAGTTATCAAGAACTCCAGTCAGAAAGAGTCCGGGTAGAAGCGGCTAAGAAAACTGAATTACTCAAATTGACTATTGAGATTGAAGAGCGAAAATTAAGATCACAGTTGAAACAAGATAAAAAATATATGAATAAACCTAAGGTTGAGCGGGAAGTTTTATTTGAACAATTATTAGATGAAAGATTGAAACTGAAAAATATTTTCCTTGAAAACCATCAACCTACTTCTAGAAACAGATTTTCAACCAATCACCCCTCCGCCCATACCGACTTAAACTCGTATAACCCCAAAGTCGATCTTGCATATCGGGATGGTGAAGGTAATCAATTAACTACAAAACAGGCATTCAAATACCTTTCTCATGAATTTCATGGGAACGGACCCGGAAATAAAAAGCAAGATAAAGCCGATAAACATAAGTCTATTGCTAAAACCCAAACCACAAAATTTATATAAACAAAACTACTAAAACAACTAGACTAACTACAACAACTAAACTACTACCATGTACAAGCCAGCTAATGATAGTTTATACCCTGTAATATATAAATGATTTTAGTTTTAATGAAATTATTTTTGGTTCTCCGGTCATCGGAGTTAAATTTTTTGATGTAGATGGAAAAGATTAAATTTTACCAGATGAATAATTAGGTAAGCAAACTATTACTAGTATAATAATAAGTTGATATTCATCAACCGTGAAGTCGGTATAGAGTTTTGCTGTTGGGTATGAGTGTTGTGGCGTTGTTCCGAGTAGGCGGTATGACCTGTGGGTCATGTTCGACTCTGATAACTCAAGCATTGAATAAGTTGGAAGCGGTGAAGGCAAGTTCGGTTAGTTTGCTTACAGAAGAAGCAAGAGTTGAATATGATGAAACGATTTTGAGTGTTGATGAAGTAAAGTCGGTTATTGAAGATTGTGGGTTTGAAGTAGAATTGTTATCCAAGAAAAGTTTGCTACTTTCAACCACAATCAAAGTATCAGGAATGACTTGTGGTTCATGTTCGGCTTCTATAACGGAAGCATTGGAAAAGATCCCAGGTGTGGTTCACGTTTCGGTATCTTTGATAACTGAAATAGCCTTAATTGACCATACTTCCCAAGTTACTGCCCATGATTTAGTTAGTTCCATTGAGGATTGTGGTTTTGAAGCAGAAATTGAAAACAAAGGTATTACTAAAAAATCAGATACTATACAGTCAACTTTTTTAATATCAGGAATGACTTGTGGCTCATGTTCTGCTTCTATCACTGAAGCTTTACAAAAAAATCCAAATATCGAGAAAGTGTCAATCAGTTTGGTGACAGAAGAGGCTTTAATAGATCATAATAGTGCAATCACTAAAGACGAGATAATTTCAATAGTTCAAGATTGTGGATTTGATGCTGAGTACCTAAATTCGAATTATGCTAATGGGGGACAAATTGATGCCGACGATGATGATGAAATTAGTTTACAAATTTATGGAATTAATGACGAAACCGATTTACAACATTTACAATACAATATTGAAGCGTATTTAAATTCTTTGCAGGGAATAAAACATTTTCAATTGGCTTTCAAAAACCTACCGACTAGTTCTCCTATTATGACTGACCCAAATTCCACTACCATTCAAGCCATAAGATCTCAAGATGATGTAGACGTTACCTTGGAGGACGAGAATTTTGTTGACGAAATAACGGTTGTTTATAATCCTTTAACTTTAGGAGTACGCCAATTAGTAGATGGTTTGAATGATTTGGATGATAAAATAGATTTTTGTGTGATAAATTCGATAGATCAAGCTTCTGCATCTCAATTGAAAATATTGTCCAAAGTTAAAGATGTTCAATATTGGAAATTGAATTTTATCAAAGCTTTGATCTTTGGGATGCCCGTAATTGTATTGAATCATACTCAAAATTATGGGTTTTTCAAACATTGGATGTTATTTCCTGGGTTTTATGTAGCATCATTAATTCAATTGGTATTAACATTTTATGTGCAATTTGTTTTGGGGTCAGTTTTCTTGAAAAAGTTCAAAATTTATGTATTTAATAAGGGAGCAAATGCCACTATGGATGTTTTGGTTTCTATTTCAACCATGGTTTCATTTTTGTTCTCAGTTTTTGCATTAGCTACCAGTGCATGGAATGGCCAGGTTGAAAAGCCTCCAAAAGTGTTATTCGACACAACTTGTATGTTGATTCTCTTTATTTCATTCGGTAAATGGCTTGAAAATAAAGCAAAAGGTTCAACTTCAACTGCATTATCCAAATTATTATCTTTAACTCCTTCAAGTTGTACAATCATAAATGATATGGAAAGTTACAATAAATTTCTTGAATTTCAAGCCGCTAGTAATCAAAGACAGAATTTACCAGATTTCCCCACTAGAGCAATTCCTATTGATTTAATCCAGACGAATGATGTTGCAATTGTTTTACCAGGTGGAAAAGTTCCCGCAGATGGGCAAGTGGTATATGGTGAAACAGAAATTGACGAATCGATAATAACAGGAGAATCACTACCAGTATACAAAAAGGAAGGGGATGAAGTTATTGGTGGCTCAATTAATGGATCTGAATTAATTCATATTCGGGTATTAAGATCTGGGAAGAAATCACAATTGCAACAAATTATTTCATTAGTGAAAAATTCACAAGTTAATAAAGCCCCGGTACAAAGATATGCTGATTGGATTGCCGCCAGATTTGTGCCAACGGTTATTGTCTTATCATCTTTCACTTTTATGTTGTGGTCAATCATCTGTATTGCCATTCATGATGACAAATTACCTATGGTGTTTAGTAAGGATGAGAATGGTAGATTTTTTGTCTGCTTGAAAATTGCCATTTCCGTTGTTGTTGTTGCATGCCCATGTGCCCTTGGATTGGCTGCTCCAACCGCGGTTATGGTGGGTACTGGAGTTGGTGCTTCGCTTGGTGTTTTAATCAAAGGTGGTGATGTTTTTGAAAAAGCAAATTCTATAAATGTCATACTTTTTGACAAGACAGGAACATTAACAACTGGTGAGATGAGATTAGTAAACCATAGGAAGGTAGGTAAATCAGTAACTGATGAAGAATGGTGGGAAATCATAGGCTCAGTGGAGAATAATTCAGACCACCCAGTGGGAAAATCTATAACCAGAGCTGCCAGAGAGAGATTGGGTTTAACTTTCGATGAAGATGTGTTTAATTGTTTGATCAAGGAATTCAAAGTGATCCCAGGTCTTGGTGTCTCTGCAAATGTCCAATTAGCAAATGGTCGATTGGTGTCTGTATCTATAGGTAATGTAAGAATGTTGAATCAAAAATTTCCAGACGATCAATTAACCAATACAACACTTGATTCGATAAATTCCCTTTCGCATATAATTATTGATGATGAATATTCTGGATATTTAGAGTTCACTGACGAATTGAAAGAAAATGCCAAAGAAGTGCTATATTACTTGCGTCATGTTGAAAAGTATCAAGTAGGTATTGTTTCAGGCGATAGTCATGGTGCAGCTCGAAAAATTGGTCATGAACTAGGAATTAGTGTATCTAACATTTTTAGTGAAGTTTCACCAATTCACAAGGACCAAGTAATTGTTGATATTAGACAAAGATTAGGTGGACCAGAAAACGTTGGAATTGCTTTCGTAGGTGATGGAATTAATGATGCACCAGCGTTAGCACAAGCAGATATTGGTATGGCAATAAGTACAGGTACAGATATCGCTATTGATTCTGCAGATATTGTTCTTCTAGGTAAGCATGATAGTCCTGATTTAAATGGGGTAGTTAACGCTTTGCGTATTTCAAACTTTACCTTCACTCGAGTGAAATGGAATTTCTTATGGGCTGCTTGTTATAACCTTTTGATGCTTCCATTCGCCATGGGATGTTTTTTACCTTTTAATCTAATGTTACCACCAATTGCTGCAGGTGCTGCTATGATGCTTAGTTCGGTTAGTGTCGTCTTGAACTCTTTGCTATTAAAAAGATACAAGCCACCAAATCTTGGTGAAAGTATGTATTCTAATATGGAATACGATATAGCTACTGGTGAAGATTTCAATTTGAGTTCAGGTAAATTAGAAGAATTCAATTTAATTAAGCGGGATAAAAATTTTAAAAATGAAGTTAAATCTGTACTTAGACGAGTATCACCGTTGAAATCTAAAAACAGTCCAAGAATGAATGATTATGAGCTTGTTGCAAATTAGGGAAATATGTATATGTATATGTATAATAATAATTTTTAAGGAAAGTGTGTAGACAAGCGGTGCTAAAAACGGGAAGGAGTAAAGATTTTGTTTAAGTCAATTCGAATTAAGAAACTTTACCAAATAGATCTTGCCAATTTACGAACTCAGATGTAAACTATATAGATATAGTCATGACCCATAGTAGTAACTGTAGGTAGAATTGAAAATATAAATAGTAAGCCATTTGTCGAAGTTGTGTTGGTGGTTTTATGAAATGAAAATTGGATTTTGGATAACACTTATTACGACCCTATTGGCTGTTGTAGACTGCAAAGGTCAAACCGAAGTTGAAGGTGAAGAAAATGATCAAGACAATGATATCTGTAATTTTTCATATGGGAAAAAACTAGATGCTAGAGGATTTGCAGATTTATTTTATAAAGGTAAACAATCAGTAGGATCTGCTTATGAAAAAGGAAAAGGTTCAGTTGATTTGTATTATCAAAAAGGTAAAGATTCAACTGAATTAATTTCCAGTTTAAATGAGGTTTTATCTGATATTTCAAAAATTCAATTAATTAAGAGTAAGGCCGGAAAGAAGTTTAGTGAACAAATTGAAAAAGGTCAACAAGATGATACCATTGAAAATCTTTTAACTAAAGTATTTTCTGGGTTAAAGAAATCGGGATTATTGCTCCCAATAATTGAAATGACACTAACTAACGAGAAAACTCGGGCGGCAATAATCGATATAGCCATTAATTTAATTGAAGCAGATGTGATCCCGTATGAAGAGATTTTTGATGCTCTTAAAGATTCTGGACTAGCTATTCAGGTAGTTGGTTTTTCTCTTAAGGATGAATGTACCAGAAAAGGGTTAGTTAAATTAATTGTTGAATTGATTCCAGAATTAATTTCCAGTGGAGCGCTTTCCCCCAAAGAAATACTTAGATTGATCAACGACAGTAATTCAAAGAGTATTGAAGCAAGCCAAAGCAGGAACACATCAGTCATTAGTCTTTTATAATTGAAGTTTTCTAAACAAAAAAACCTAAAAAAAAATTAAAGATTGGTTGCAAAAAAATTTGAACAAATATGAATAAAATTAATTTAGATATAAAAATTTATGTAGACGTATATATTTATAAATCTAGTTATTGTGAATCTAGTTATTGTGAATCTAGTTATTGTGAATCTAGTTATTGTGAATCTAGTTATTGGTTGTTTTCTAATAGGGGTTTTACTTAATGTAGTTCCAGTGATGATGTATCAAAAATTTGCGATTGATTCATAAACTATTTTATAATGCCAACAAAGCACCAGCTAGAACAGCAGCTATACCAACAAATTTCATTTGACTGGCGTCAGCTTTGGAAACTGAAGGAATCTTTGAGATGGTGAAACTTGAAATAACTGAAGTAGAATTAGAGTGAGTAATTGTCGAGTTGTTACCAGAACATGTTGTCAAAGTCAAAGTATCAGTTGAATTTATAGTATCAGTGACAGTTGCCGAAGAAACCACAGCAGCAAATAGAGCGAAAGTAATGAATTTCATTACTTTCAATGGTAATCCAATAATTACCAATATCAATTTACTGGATTTTTGACTACTTTAGTGTATTCGATTGTTGGAAAAACTATCCACGTGTGGTCACAACGTTTTCGTGGTTGAAGTTGGGTCCACACATGAAAGTGGATTAAACAACTTAATAATCAAAATAACCATGGCTACCACCACATTAATCCAATATTGTCCTTGCTGAACTGGTAAGTTTGATTAGGAATTACTCAATCTTGTTTGCCAATATAAAACTCAAATATTCATAAATAGCTCATAACCATAAACCATAAACCATAATCATGAACCATAACTATACGAATGTAAATGATTTAACCATGGGTTTGATTCAAAACAATTATGTAGCTGATGTTTTCAAAACTTTTTGGTCCAATGTCCAAATTGGGGTATAGTTTAACTATATCAGGATAATTTTGATCAATAAAAAATAACATCAAAAACGTCAAAAACCGTTGCCAAGAGAAATATAAAATCTTGAAGAAATCAACAATTAACATGACTAAAGCTAGATATTCGATTCTAGCACTCGTAAATACCATTGCATTAATTAATCTACAAAAAAATATCATTCAGAAATTGATCATTTCTAGTATAATTTCATAATGTTTTTTTTTTTTTACTTTTTGTTAATGCACCAATATAAGCTAATTTATCATTAAACTTTTTATTCAATAATTCTTTTCATCATCATCTTCTTCCTTATATATCATCTACTTCATTTTGTTCATCATCTACTTTTGTTCCTGTTTTTGCCATTTTTCTTCATCTTCTTTTGTTAAGTTGATTTTTTGTTTTTTTTATCTACAGTAATTTTTTCAATCTATTATTTATATTAAGGTATTAACTATAGGGTATAGAATTATAAAGCTAATAAAGCACCGGCAGCAACTAAACCAGCAACACCGAATTGAGCTTTGTTGGCAGCACCTTGGTAAGTGGAGATGGTGGAGTTATAAGTGGTATTTCTACCTGGACAGTAGGTGACTTCTGGACCACAACTGGTGATGGTAGCAACAGTGGTGCTAACTTTAGTTTTGGTAACGTCAGCTAAAGCTAAGGTAGCTAATAAAGTAGAAATAATTAAGAATTGCATAACGAGTGTATAGTAGTTTGATATAGTATAAGATTAATTTAAGTTTGAGGATATTCAGTTGAATTTATAGACGAAAAAAAAATTTTCATCTATGGCTTCCCGTCTTATCAGTGATGTTTTCATTCAATAATATTAGGCAATAATGTTACTAAACTCAGCGATGGCTTTTATCTTAGTCCTGCACCAATTGCAAGAAATTTCCATTGTTTATCTGAAAATATCAAGTTAAAACTGCAATAATTAATGGGTTTTGCCTTACCTTGTCATTACGTAATCCTTGACATTCACATGAATAGAGTAATAGTAGAAAATAAAAATAGCAGTAGTATTAATAATAGTATTAATAATAGTATTAATAATATTAATAATAGTATTAATAATAGTATTAATAATAGTATTAATAATGATAATAGTACAATTATTACTATTTCTAATGTTAATTATTTAATATAAAGAGTTAGTTTTTTTTAAGGAATTTTCTATTTGATTGTAGATAACAATAATCTCTTGGTAAGATATGTCAAGTCAAAAAAAAAAAAGACAAAAATTGCCTAAATTGCCGTTATGCTTATGGTTTGTTTTGGTTTAGTATGTTTTAGTTTGATTTGTTTACATTTTATTAAAAAAATTTTCGCAATTGTCGTGCGAGACAAAATTCGCGATTTACCGTGATACAATTTACTCATTCTTATCAGATACATAGATAAACATTGATAACAAAACTGATGAATAATCGAAAGAAAGACAATAGTTATAGTTATAGTCATAGTCATAGTTATAGTTATATTTATAGTTATAGTTATATTTATAGTTATAGTTATAGTAATAGTATAAGATTAATTTGTTGTGGATAAGCGATTGTTTGGATTTCACTATGGCTAAATGTTTGAAGCCACTTTCCATCGCGCTAGGCGACAATATTACAAAGCAATTGTTGTTGTTGTAAAATTGGGTAACTAATGATAGATACAATGCGACAAATAGCCCTAACTAAAAGTATCGTGAATATAAAATTGCCAACTAGTTATGGGTTTAAGTTATTTGTTTGTTTTTCCAATTTCGAGATATTTACTCTAGATTCTATTGTCTACCTATTTCAGCTTATCATTGATTAACATCAAACTACAACTTATTGTTTATCACAATGTTAACTACTATTTACCATAAAACTATAGCTATTGTTTTTCACAATAACCACTATTTACCATAAAATTATAGTTTATTGTTTTTAAAAATGTTAACCAATATAGTTTATTGCTTTTCACAATAACCACTATCTACCATAAAACTATAGCTTATTGTTTTCAAAAATGTTAACCAATATAGTTTATTGTTCATAACAATTTTATCACTATTTTCCCTTATCTTTCTTATCAATTTTCAATACAATTTATGAGCAATTTTGGGTATCATCTAGTTTTAGACAAACATACATTAAACTGCTATTGTACACGATTGCTAATTTCATCCGTCCTAACAACGCAATACAATACAATACAAAATATATTATCGTACTCCAACTTGATCACAAGAAATGAAAATTTCGATTAAATTAAAAATTTTAAAATTTTTATTATCATTCATAGAAACATAAATTAAAACAATTATTACAATAATTAACAATTAATGAAATTTATCATATCATCTTACCAGTATCGTACAGTGTACTAATAAAACAGACTTACAAAAAGTTCTCTTTAGTCAAAATAATCATTTGTTTCTTTAATGATTAATCTTTAATGAGAGAAGGTAATTTCTTTAATGATTAATCTTTAATGAGAGAAGGTAATTTCTTTAATGATTAATCCTTAATGAGAGAAGGTAATTTCTTCAACAAAATTATTTACTTTCTTTAAAATTCATATCAAGCTTTGTCAATATGTTTACAACAACCTACTGTTGTACAACTAGCTGACTGAAATAATACATTATTTGTTATTTGGCCATAGGTTGACTGAACAAAAAAAAAAAAAAAATAAAATAAAGATAAGAAACAAGATATAAACATAAAAAATGTCGGGTTTGTTAAAAAAATGTTTAAAATTTACCAATCTGACCATTATTCGGTGAATATGTCTATCGTGAGCTCATATTGTCAACAGTAAGATTCTTTCTTCTTAAAAAATTTCAAACTAGGGTAAGCTATTGCATCCAAATTGGATTATGTTCTCTTGAAAGTTATACCAGCACTACAACCACAACTTCTGATGGAACTATAATCATTATAGTGGAAGTACCTACTCCAACTGCTACTATCACTAGTACATGGACTGAAAGTTATACCAGCACTACAACCACAACTTCTGATGGAACTATAATCATTATAGTGGAAGTACCTACTCCAACTGCTACTATCACTAGT